>OV651817.1:22353902-22403274 GCA_927349885.1 Psylliodes chrysocephalus
CTCTAAACATTTATAGAGATGCTGCAATAGGTTGTACAAAATAACCGGAAAATGCCTATAATAACTAGATAGGAAAGTCATGTGTTGGACACATCAGATTTTTATTTTTCAAGCGATATAAATGTATTTTGTTTACACATTTTATGCGAAATTCTAATTGTGTCTTAAATATTGTAATATTGAAGAATACGTATTCTATTTCTAACTATACAGAGTAGCTCAAAGTATTTCGATTATATATTTTAATAGATATAATATGGATTAGATCAGTTACGATTGTGGTACATAATTTAAAAGTATCCGAATGCCGAAAAAAGTATCCGGTATCCGGATACTTACAAATTTGGTCACGGATACGGATACCGGATACAAAATTTGAAAAGTATCCGGATACAGCTTTCGGATACACCTAAAGTATCCGGATACTGTATCCGGATACAGAAGTATCCGGATACTACCCAACTCTGATATAGATTTAAACGATCAATACGAGTTGGAATATTTTTACTAAAAATACCGAGGCACATTATAAATCATTTATGAAATCACCGCCTAATCATCAAAATATTCGGCAAATGTGGGACGATTTAAAATTTTATTTTTATTAACTGGGAAAATTTCAAATGTATAGTTGCCAGATTTATTATGGGGTTTTCATATTAATGTACTCAATAAGTAGGTTTATTATGTTCGCTTGTACTCATCAGAGTTAGCAGCAAACAGTAACAAACCTGACAACGCTCCCGATTTCAGAAAAACAATACAACAATTTGTTTTACATTATTGTAACCACTCGGATGTTTCGTTTATCGCTAGGCTAGGACCACCCTGTCATGATTCACGAGTGCTACTCATATTTCGTAGAACGATACGTCGGACTGGGTCGCATAAGAATATTTGGTGATAAAGCACGGCATTCTTTCATAGACATTCATTCGATATGTTTCATTTTATGTATTAATATTCTTAACACCGATTAAATTCGATTCTATATTAAAATCCAATTTATTTCATATAAAATTAATTAACATAGTTTACACTATATATTTCAATAATGTAATTTAATAATCATTTATATGTCATTTATAACAAGGTCCCACTTCAATTTGCACACTTCTTAGATTTTTAGTGACCAAAACTACAAGAAGAAATTATACATAAATCTGATAAAATATTTTAGACAAATAATTTGTAATTTTTTGAAATATTTACAAAATTTCACCAGTGTTACATCACTTTTAACTTTGATAATGACAATAATTCTTTAAAATATTGTATTTACAAGTTCTTGAAAATCTTGTGGAGGGAACCCACCCCACATTTCTAGATTACCTATTTGCTTTAATTCTGGCACTGATCTGGTGGGTGCTCCACGCCTCTGGCTTTTTCATTCTATCAATTGCAACGAGACGGGCGCATAACAACATAAAATATTCCACAATGTGGATGTTGAAAAAATTACCATGTCATCTAAATAAACTAAGAAAGTTTCGTTGTGTAATCCTCTTAATATATTGTCAATCACTTTCTGAAAAGTTGAGGGTGGGTTACGAAGTCCAAAGGGCATTCTTTTAAATTCGTAGGTCCGTTTTGTTTCAAAAAAGCTGTTTTAGATATGTCGTCTTCGTGCATTTGGATTTGGTGAAATCCGCTTACTAGATCAAGTGTTGTAAAATATTGGCTTTTGCATAATTTGTCTGAAATTTCTGTTATGTTTGGTAAGGGGTATTTGTCGGGTATAGTTTTTAAGCTATTGCATAGCTTTTATCGCGGGCTTTGAGGGCGGCGACTGAATCAAGATATTTCATGATTCCGTAACGAAAAAAAAAAAAAACTAACACCCCCCACTCCGACCACAGCGATTCAGCGTTAAACGATATTAACTTTTCATTGATTCAATAAAATAAAATAATCGAAAAATCAAAAATCGAACAATAGAAAAATCGAAAAATCGAAAAATCGAAAAATCGAAAAATCGAAAAATCGAAAAATCGAAAAATCGAAAAATCGAAAAATCGAAAAATCGAAAAATCGAAAAATCGAAAAATCGAAAAATCGAAAAATCGAAAAATCGAAAAATCGAAAAATCGAAAAATCGAAAAATCGAAAAATCGAAAAATCGAAAAATCGAAAAATCGAAAAATCGAAAAATCGAAAAATCGAAAAATCGAAAAATCGAAAAATCGAAAAATCGAAAAATCGAAAAATCGAAAAATCAAAAAATCGAAAAATCGAAAAATCGAAAAATCGAAAAATCGAAAAATCGAAAAATCGAAAAATCGAAAAATCGAAAAATCGAAAAATCGAAAAATCGAAAAATCGAAAAATCGAAAAATCGAAAAATCGAAAAATCGAAAAATCGAAAAATCGAAAAATCGAAAAATCGAAAAATCGAAAAATCGAAAAATCGAAAAATCGAAAAATCGAAAAATCGAAAAATCGAAAAATCGAAAAATCGAAAAATCGAAAAATCGAAAAATCGCAAAATCGAAAAATCGAAAAATCGAAAAATCGAAAAATCGAAAAATCGAAAAATCGAAAAATCGAAAAATCGAAAAATCGAAAAATCGAAAAATCGAAAAATCGAAAAATCGAAAAATCGAAAAATCGAAAAATCGAAAAATCGAAAAATCGAAAAATCGAAAAATCGAAAAATCGAAAAATCGAAAAATCGAAAAATCGAAAAATCGAAAAATCGAAAAATCGAAAAATCGAGAAATCGAAAAATCGAAAAATCGAAAAATCGAAAAATCGAAAAATCGAAAAATAGAAAAATCGAAAAATCGAAAAATCGAAAATAAACCTAACACCCCCCACTCCGATCGACACAGCGGTGCGGCGTTGGAAGCCGTACATCGTCCAACGTCGTTTCAGTTCGGCGATTTCGGCATGGTGTAGACTAGCTGCTAACTGCTCATAGACACAATTTCGGAAAAATTGAATTTGAAAATGAATAATGATCCACAAGAATCCACAACAATTAATGATCCTAGAGCACCAATGCCTGCCAATAGCAACACTAAAAACCCACCAGACTTTATGTGGTCATATTTTAGTTCTAATCTAATTCCTGTACCATTATTTTTAGCCTTTTTTAAATTATTAATTTGACGTTGATTTAAAATGAATTTATTATTTCCATTTCCAATTTGTTCATTCTTTAATTGAATAGTAACTCCAACTTTCTTTTTATATGCTGAAGAGATGTATTGTAAGATAATAAAAATATTTTAAACAATATTAACTTCTCATTTATTCAATAAAAAAAAAAAATTTGTGTTCTTATCGGTCACCACGCTCAAAAAGTGTAACTTGAATTAATATCAAAGAAAAAACTTGAATAAATATCAATGAAAAAAAAAAATACTGCAAAAATAAAATAAATAAATAATTATAAGGGTATCTTGTTGATTAGAGTTATAATTATTGAAATTGTCATTTTAATTTTTTTGTCCGATATCAACAAAACTTTTTTTTGATGGGCTTTTAAGATATCCTGACAAAATATGTTAGAATTAAGATTCAATTTTTAAAACCTACTATGCGTTAAAGATGAAAATTTACCTAGCAATTCTATTTATTAAAAAACAACTACACTGAATTTGAAAGCCTTTAAAACGGTCTAAAAATTAAATTTGATGCAATTGAATTATTATAATTGAATATTTTTAATTCCTTTTATGATAAATTGATAATTGCAACAACTTTTAAAAAACTAAAGTAATTAGTAATTTGCATAATTTTTTGGTTGCCTAGTAATTTGTAATTGGTACTTCAATTACTTTGCAATGGTAGTTATGACAGCTCTGCATCCGACACCTATAACTTAGGTCCTGAACTAAAATTCAATATGGACGCAGCAATTTTATCAGTTTTACATAAAATCGTAATTTCTGCACAGTTTAAAAAGTACGCAATATTGATTATTAAAATTTGGGAAGAATATTCAAAAAAAAATATGTAGAATGTGGTGAAGGTTTTTGAACTGCATCTATAATTATTATTTTTTTATATTTTTTAGTAATTAGCAGGACAAATGAAAATGTTTCATTCAATCATTACACATTTTACTATGAGCTGTCAAAGTTTCACTATAATCCATCCAGTGAAAGATATGTTCTGTAAATAATTGTAAACCTCTGTTTTGATCAAGTAAAATACACTGAAATGGCGGCCTTAATACAATTCGTTTCTAATTTTGTACCATTGAGGAACTGTATTAAATTACCGTCTGATTCAGTTACTTTTGTAATCATTCTGAACACAGTAAAAAGTTTTATTATGTTGGATCAAAACTAATAACAATCCTAAATTACTTTCCATTTTAAGAGTATATTTCTATTTTTATTTCAAATTCGGTATATTTTAATGAACTTTTTTTTTTTTCGTGAGAGGTTTTTCGCAATGGAAACAAAAACAATGTGTTCGTCCAAACATAAAGAATTTTAATAACATCAATTTCAACTACATCGTATAATTTTGTATTAAACTCGGAATAACCTCGTTCATTCAAACGTATAACAATATTACTGAGCTAATTTTCACCATTCCGGACCACCATATGCCCGACGACGAGTTTTGTTGTAGACATTTTACACGTAATTGGTTTTTATCACTTTGCCCTAATTCCGTGGGTCATCTGTTTTTTCGGTTAAATTACAACTTTGCACTGTGCGCTGTTAAAATAAAATTTGGAACTCACCGTACGTATCTCGTCTAACTGATATTGATAGTTATCGATAAATTTTAAAATTAAAATTTTCTTTCTGCATTATTTTTTTGATACTGTAGTCTGGATAAAAAAAGGAGTGCAGTAAAAATGGGGATATAACGTCATATTCCATAGGCGTACTTTGTAAAATAAGTTTTTTTAAGGTCACTGCATATAAAATAATCACGTCATAGATCAAATTTTAAATGAAAAAAGTTATATTATTTAGAAAAATTAAAAATAAACCTTGTGACAAAATTGTTGCACTTTAATATTAAACGAATTAAATTTTACCAATGAATAACCAATAAATAACCAATAAATAACCAATAAATAACCAATAAATAACCAATAAATAACCAATAAATAACCAATAAATAACCAATAAATAACCAATAAATAACCAATAAATAACCAATAAATAACCAATAAATAACCAATAAATAACCAATAAATAACCAATAAATAATCAATAAATAACCAATAAATAACCAATAAATAAATAACCAATAAATAACCAATAAATAACCAATAAATAACCAATAAATAACCAATAAATAACCAATAAATAAACAATAAATAACCAATAAATAACCAATAAATAACCAATAAATAACCAATAAATAACCAATAAATAACCAATAAATAACCAATAAATAACCAGTAAATAACCAATAAATAACCAATAAATAACCAATAAATAACCAATAAATAACCAATACATAACCAATAAATAATGGGATTAAACTTTTTTAATATTTTGCCATTAAAAGTAACACTTCCTAAATTAAAGATGAGAAAAAAAAGTTCAAAAACTATCTTTAAAAGTCTCCATCTTCCCTATAACTACTGGTATCATTATTATTGGTTTTCCTGATGTTTATTATTATAGGGTCTTTTAAGTTTTTCTTTGCTATATCGATGGCCTAGAAGCAATAACACGTAACTACATCTTCCAAAATTTGTGGTTATGAAGAAAAACCGTTATAATATTATTGTATAAATATATTATTTATTAATCAACTGTTTCAAAAAGTTACATACAATATCATGTATGGCATTTTTACTGTCTTGGTCCTTGAATCCTTTTTTCAATTTTTTTTTAAAGCACTTATATGTTATTGCTTTTATTTACAGATTTTGTACTTACAAGGTATTGCTTCTAGGCAATCGATATTCTCTTTCCAAAATTAATTTTCCTTCTTTTAACATGATCAATGCATTTTCTGCAATGTTTTTCATTTACATTTGAAACTACCTTTTAAAACAAATTTCGCACATTAAGTAATTTAAATGTTGTATTGTTTCTGGAAATATAACCTTTTATTTGTGACCAGATTAGTTCAATGGATCAAAACTCTATTAAAAAATTGCAAGAAATCATCAATATCTTGCCAAACATTGTAGAAACAGAATCAAAACAAATAACTCTAATTGATTACTACACGAAAGATATAAAATCCGAAGAAAAAGTTAAAGAAGCAGCTATCGTAGAAATATCAGCAGCAAAAAAGCAAAAAAAACGACCTCCCAAAGGTAGAAGATTATAAGAAAAACTGCACCACACCTAGACCAAGAATAAATTCAAGTAGTTCCCAAAGAACTGCAAGGGTAAGTTGAGAAACTTAAAAATTCTGAAATGAAAATTAAAACAACAAAAAATGAACGAAAACGGAAGGCTCGGACCGAGAATAACATATGGTATAATATTTTGCTGTCCTGGAAGAATTGCTGCTTCAGGAAATGCCAAACTATTATCTTCTATTTTTTTCCATAACAGTTTTTGAAGACTCCTCCATCGGAAATACGTTCCTGACATCCAATATCCGCAAATACAAAATTATAATTTGCATCTACTAATGCAAACAAGACAATACTAAAAAATTATTTGTAATTGAAGTATTCACTGCCGCTACCTACAGGAGCCTGCAAAACTACATGTTTTCCATCTATTGCACCTAGGCAGTGTGGAAAATTCCACTGCTGATCAAACTCACTCGAAATTTCTAACCATTTATCTGCGGTAGACGGCATCTGTAACAAATCAATGAATAAATGCCACTTATTCAAACAGAAAATTTGATTCATAAAGTATCATTGTTTTTATTCTAGGGTTCAAATATTGGAAATGACATTGAAGCCGTAAGCGATGATGAATCAGAGGCGGACGTTTCAAAAAAAGCAGAATCCACAAACAATGTAACTGTAACTGCGGATTTGGAAGAAGACTTAACGCTGAAACAAAATACCAAAGAGACGCCAACTCGCAAACGAAAACTATTTACATCTCCAAGGAAACAAATATTAAAAAAAAGTGTGCAGCAGAAAGATCCGAGAGTAGCTGCTGCATATGACATTCTTAAAAATGTTTCAAATACTCCAAAGGATGAATGTTTTACTTTTGGTCAACATATTGCCAGCAAACTACAAAAATTTGATAACAGAGTTCACTCTATTGCGATGCATCTAATGAACAATATTATTTTTGACGCTGAGATGGGGAAATATAATAACTACCAGCATTCATCCGTTGAGACACACTGTCAAACAAGAATACCAAATAAAGATGCATCATCACGATCATCATATGCTCAGGAACATGTTCATACTCCATCACCGAGTTATTCTGATCAAACTTATCAATCGGATCAGTCGCAGACACAAACTCCTTTGCAAAATTATATATATTCTTTCGATGTTAACAATTAAGCGTATTCAGTATTGTGCTATTCTGCGTGTCGTTACATTTTCTGTAACCTCTGTAACATTTTTATTAGTAAAAATGTGAAGTTGCAGAGTTTGCATGATTAAAAATAAAATGTTTTCTTACCTTAATGTAGTCTTTTAATGCTTCTGTCAATGCCTTACAAACTTCAATAATTATTGTAGAGATACTTTGCTTAGATATTTTAAAAGTATACATTAAGCTGGTATATGAGTCTCCAGTGGCTAAAACCCGAAGCACCAGAGCTAGTCTTTCCTTGATAGGGATAGCCAACCTAAAATTGGTATTTTCTTTTTGAATTTTAGGACCAATAAGATTTAGTATCATCTTAAAATCACTAGAAGATAAACGGCAGAAATTCTTAAATTGTCCAGTATCTTCAATTGCTAGGTCACACAGCAAATCACTTCCACTGTATATATTTCTACTATGAAATTTCCAGTAACGTCTCTTCACTCTTCTCTTTTTTTTTGTTAATGTATCACATAAAATGATAAAAGCAGCAGCTGCAATTTTAGAATCGTCGTTCATGCTGAAGTAATCACGTCGCGTACTGCAAAACTGGAACCTCGGCAAACACGATCATTTTTAATAAATGTTGCGGCAGTTTAGACGTTTAACGCGCAAACTGTGTGTGAACATTCGCGAACGTTCGCGAACGTTTTGCGCGGTATTGCGCTGCGGTCTGGACGGACCTTCAGAGGTTGGCATGTTAACGATAGTCAACAAATCTACGGCGCAACCATCGGATCGACACGTGGGTGTACCAAACTTAAGTTTGTTTTACTCTATAATACCATGTACAGTTCATCAAATTTCTAGAGGTGTTTGACGCCCAGACAGAGAACGCGCTACGTGTGACTAAGATAGCTTTTGTACAGTCTGCTAAACAAGTTATTTTAAATAGTTTTTAATATTTTTAGGTAATTAAATTTTAAAAGTGTGGAATAGTTTAGGGATTAAATTGGTCTGATTGGGCTTTCTTAGAACGTTTTTAAAAGCAGCTAAAGATAGTATGTAGAATTAAAAATAATTATTATGCCATAAAAGGTGTTTTGGAATTCCTTCAGCCTTTTGAAATTGAGTCAGAAAATATAAATTTTATAGGATAGCGGAAAATACCTATAATTTTTTTGTAGGCCTTTGTAAATCGTGGAAATAGTTTATATTTTATTTCTACCTTATTAAGGAAAATAGTACCTATTATTAATAACGGTTGTTTCTGAAACATTACTAAAATTTTCGAAATTTTGTTTTTCTACAAAATAATAAACTATACTATTTAGAAAAAAATTTATTTCTCTTATAATTTTATAAAAAATAACAGGGAAATATTTACATTTCTTGATCTATTAAACAAAACGATAAATTATCTCGATGAATGACACCATGTTCTAGTACGGAAGCTAGCTTTGCATTTTTGTTGGTGGTTTCATGGGTTTCATATCAATTTTTTGTAATTGTAGTTTACACGTACATATACCTCTTAACACTTGTTTGCTTTATTAAAAAAGTGTGTTGTTGTGATTTACGTCGAAATAAGTCAAAAACAACTTGAAACCCCATATAAAATCAAAAAGGAGAAACGGAAAAAAATTGAGCCTGTAAATGAACACAACTCAGAAACAAAAATAGCTATCTAATAATAAAAAAATAAAATTTGATTCTTGTGCAGCTTCATCTATATCATTAACTGTTTTTGGTTTTTTAATGGTTTTTCTTGGTGATGAAAATTCCGATATCTCACGGTTATCGATTCTTTTTTTCTCTCCAGAAATGTTTTTAGATACTCCTGTGGCTGCAGCAACACGATCATTTACATTTTTAAATGGTATTGAAGGTGAATTAAAGTTTCCTTCTCTTCTCATAAACTCTATAACATTGGCTATTATTTCGCGAGATTGACTGTTAATCACGCGGCCTCTTAATTTGCTATTAAACTCCATACTTAGGTTCTATTAAACTGTAATGAGCAAAAAACAAACGAAAATAAAAGAAATGTTTTAGCGAAATTTACATCTGACATTTACGTCTGAATGAAATAGTGAAATACTTGATGCGCAGAGTGTACTTTCATTGCGTAAATCCGTCGGGATGCCTGTCAGTAGTGCTTTCTCTGTCTAGCCGTCGAAAGCCTCTAGAAATTTGATGAACTGTACATTTCCAAATCTTCCTTTACACTTGTATTACAACAATAAAAAAAAATCTTTTAACTGTGCTTTATTTTACTCTTCAATATTGGTTCAATTAAAAAAAAAAATTTTTCACGAAATTGTACTTATTAAATTTCAGTATTTTAGAAACCTTTTCGAATTTGGTCATACATTTTTAAATCAAATCAAAATAATTTACATTTTTTTAACAATTTTTTAAGACCCGCCTAAATAAAGTTTGTGTGCGGAATTTTTATATTAGTTTTTTTTTACGTTTTATAAATGCTGTTTAAATTATATCTAAGTATATACTATAGAAACAAAAACAAAGAATTTAGAATTTTAAAATACAACAAAAAACAGAAAAAGATAGATAAATATGGAAATACAAAAATCAAAACAATTAAAAAAATAAAAATTAGCAGAAATTATAAAAATAGCAAAAATAATAAAAATTATAAAAATATAAAATACAAGACTAATAAAGAAAACAAAAAGAAAGGCTACTCTCTGATACTGAAGAATATGTAATTATGTAGCATGAAATTAATATAAAACATTAAATATTTCCTTCTTAATTTTACTGTAGTTTTTCTGTACAAATATTTTAAGTTCATTTTTTAAAGATCGCTCATTTGTAATATTTTTTATGTATTTAGGAATTAGGTTATATATTTTGGGGCCAAAATACGAGATAAAGTTTTGGGTGTGCATTTTTTAAAAAGAGGAATTGGCATATGCTTATTTAGTAGAGCTCTTGTGGAAGCAGTGTGTGAAAGCTTAGAAAGTTTTTTAGTATTAAAAATTGCCCATAAAGATGTTTGGTAAATATATAGTTGTTTAATATTAAAAATGACTAATTCTTTATATAATAGGTTTGTTGGATATCTAAGGTCCTTTCTGAACAATATTTTTAACAACGTATTCTGTGTCGAGTCCAGCCCATCGAGAGCGTTGTCTAGAAGCCCACCCCATATTAGAATGCCATATCTTAGCAGCGACTCAGCCAAGGCATTATAAATAAGTAGTAGGAGTTCTTTTCTAAGAATATCTCGAATTTGATAAAATAAATATATAAGTTTTCTTAATCTTTTGTTTAAAAAAATGACATGTTCGTTCCATCTCAGATGTTGATCAACCATTAACCCCAAATATTTTATTTTATTTTCTTTTTGTATCGTTACACGGAAAAAAAATTGTAGAACAAATTTCTACAATTGTAGATTTTTTCTCTACAATAAATAGTACATATAGGGACAGGGACAATTTGTAGTAAAAATTTCCAAATATTTGTGGAGAATGTATTGTAGAGTTATTATCTACAATATTTAGTAAAAAGATCCAAATGCATCATAAGAATTGTTCTACAAATTGTTATAATTTTTGCTATTCATTGTATGAATTTATATTAAAAATGTATTGCGTTTTATGAAAATAAATACGAAAATTTTACACAATAAATAGTAAAAATTCATACAAATTGTAGTAACTTTTAATAAAATTTGTAGTAGTATTCCATAATTATTATAATTATAACCTAGAAAAAAATGTTCCTTAATAAAATATTCAATTTATTGTTTTAATATAAAAGATACAAATTCTTAATTACATTATGTAATAAATAACAGTAATAATAGCGCCATCAGTCTCAGTTGGCTTTTCTGCACCTGAAAAATATGAAATAAAAATTAATACCAATTGTTGTTCATACCCTTAAAACGAGGATATTTATCACCTTTACACTGATTTGGACATTAAATGACTAAGTCAGATAACTAACAAAAATGAGAAAGTAGGTATGTCACAATTAAGACAAAAAAAAACATCATTGAGCTTGGCACAAAATTCGATCGTTGGGCACAACATTCGATCGTTGGCCACAACTATTTTTTTTAAATAATATACTAAGGTTATTTAAATTAGTTATCTAAAGGTAAATTATTCAGAAACATTAATAAATGTACTTACCACCAATAGAATTTATTATTAAAATTTTCTCAAACGCATCGGTACTTATAATATAATAATGTGTTATAGGTACTCGTATATGTACCATGCTTTGTTATGTGAACATGGCGAACGGCTACTGCTGTCTGGCCGTTTATGATCGACGTCAGAAAACGTTGGCCAATAGCAGAATTCTGTTTTGTTCACATGACTTAGAATTTCTACAATATTATAGAATATTTTTGAAGAAGGGATGTAAAGTATTACTAGTTTTTGTAGAGAAAATTACTATTTTTTATAGAAATAATTATTAATATTTGTACAAATTTTTACAGAAGTTAGTAGTAGTAATTACGATAATTGTAATAAATTTCTACTTCTACAAACAATAGTAAAATATACTAAACATTGTGGACTTCTTTCCTATTGTTGTAGCATTTTATTCGACAATTCAATTGCTACAATAATTAATAGTTTTTAACTATAAATTGTAGTAAAATTTTCTACAAATTGTTAAGTATTTTTCTACAAGTCTACTACTACAACTTTGTAGTAAAATTTTCTAGTCACATTTTTTTCCGTGTACACACTGACAAATCGGTCCTTTATTGCAGTTATGATTGTGAAGCTTTAAAATCTGTTGATTTGGTTGATCAGCATTTGTTAGTGAAAATGTAATAAATTTTCTTTTGGAGACATTGAGACTCAGAAGACTATTATCAAGCCACATCTTTATCTTACTCAAACCATCCTCAGCTTTTAGAAAGACTTCTTTCCAGCTCTCCCCCTTATAGGTAATGACAGTATCATCTGCATAAGAAATAATTTTTCCTATATTTTTAATATTATAAATACAGTTAATATATATTAAAAAAAGAATTGGGCCAAGTACCGTTCCCTGAGGCACGCCTCTACAAACGGTCATTGGGTCACTAAGTAAGCTACCAATTCTAACGAACTGGGTTCGCTGTGATAGATAGTCCCTGAAAAGGTCCAACGTTAATCCTCTTATACCTATTATTTCTAATATTTCCAACAATCTGTGATCAACAGTGTCAAATGCCTTGGCTAAGTCTAAGAATATCGCTAGGCATTTTTTATTGTTGTCAATACCATTAATATTTTGCACAAAGTCTAGAAGCGCATCTTGACAGAAAAGATTTTTCCTAAAACCATATTGATTTGTACTTAATATTATGTTTTGTTCAATAAATTCAACTAACCTTTTTTTTAAACATTACTCAAAAAGTTTTGAAATATTATTTATGACTGATATAAGCCTGTAAGTTAGTGGCTAGTTCTTTTTTTCCTGATTTATAGACGGGTGTTATTACAGATTCTTTAAATGATATTGGTATTTTGCCAGTGGTTAATATTTGGTTGAAAATGTGTGCTAACGGGTTTACGATGTAAGGGTGTATATTTTTAATTGTAGTTACCGATAATCCATCCAGGCCACATACCTAATTTGTATTTTATATGAATAAAATTAAATAATTTATCAATTAAAACATGCAAGACTTATTTAGAAATAAATTCAACAGTAAGTTCTGGGCTTTATTTGGCTATAAGTTTATTTTTATTAAGTTGAAAAAATTATGTTTAATTCCCATAAGAAGCCATGTATTTTGAACACCGTATGCAGTACCAGCGCCCATGCGGTTAATTATAGAAGTTCAATTAACATGCGTTTTTTGGGTCCGAATTTGAGTATGCCGATTCGTCTCCGTATCTCTATTCTTCATAGCCAAAAACTTCGAACAGTGAATTTTTATGACCACCGGAACAACAAAGTTAACCAAGTATCATTAATTTGACTATTAAATATTAAAATTATTTACTTACACCATCTATTTTCCTTTAAATTTCAACAAATATGTACACCTGTACGTATTCCTCGATCCATTTGTCGGGTCTATCAATATAAACACCCAAATAAAACTTTTTGACAGTGATGGATAATCATTTCTAGAATCGCTAAAAACTACCATTAGTTATATCTTTATCGTTAGACGTTTAATCGAGTTTCTCTACACATATCCCTCACTCACCTAGCGGAAAAGCAAATATCAAGTTCTAATATAAATTTTCTGTTCAACAAAGGATTTCAGAGCGACTTAGATTGATATTATTGAATGTGCAGCCGTTTGTCATGCTTTTTATTTGGAAATCAATCAGTGCTTCGTCGTTTACTTTGCCTTAACTTTATGGAAAAACATCACGTGAAAATTCAAAGTTTTTATATTTGTGAAAAAAAGCTACATAAAAGTAAAGTCAGCTGATTTCCAGAAGTATTTGATTCAAACCCAATATCTTAACTCTAATTTTAAGAAGTTTTTAGTAATACATATTAATTCAATTATTAGCCGGTAACTTTTTCTTTTCTACAGTGAAACCTGTGTAAAACGAAATCGCACGGTCGTGCACCGATTTTCCGGCATATACAGGATTACGCGTTACACAGGGTAGATAAAAAATTGCACATAGTAGATTTAAAAAAGTGATGATTTTATTAAAAAAAATCTAATATACGTACATTTAATATATAGTTGTTATTATTACTATGTACCTACATATTTTTATTTATTATTAGAAACAATATAAATTATTATTTATTCCACATTTCTATCAATGTAAGTTGTTTTTTATTCTTTTGTAATACGTAAGATGATTCCATGAATGTCCTTAATTCCAAAATCTTCTTTCTCATCGGTTCGCTCTTTATTCTTTGGGAAAAATCCTCTAACGCTGCAACACTCCTCAAAGCTTCAGAAAATTTTTTATCCGATCGGATTCTTCAACTTCTGTTCCTGTAGATAAAAATAATAATTTAAGAACAGATCGTTTTGAAAAGCTAATGGGAAAATAATTTTTTCTATCTGTTATTTTTGTGATGGTAACTGAAATCTTCCTATCTTATTTTTATTATGTATTTTAACTTTATTTCTACTTGGCCAAATGCCCAATTAAGATGGAAAGAATAAATAAAAAGTTGTTTATTTTTTTAGAGAATTAGAAAAATCGCTTACCAATTCCAATCCCATCATTATCGTCTGCCACAGTAGTTTCCACGGCAGTTTTTTCTAACACCAGTTCTTCTATGGACTGAAATCCAGCATTTGTTGTAACGGCTTCATCTAATGTGATGTAATCATGAACATTACAACCGGGATTAATTTCAGTAATTAACTCTTCGACTTCTTTTGTACTTTCGTCAATTTCGTCAACATTTTCGATTAGGTTAACGTCTCCATCTTGCTTGATTCCACATGCCGCAAAACATTTTTTAACACAATCAGGTTTAATATTTTTCACTGAATAATCAATCCATCTGATAGCATCTAAAACTGATATTTTTTTAGCCAAATCTCCTGCTGATTGAGAGAATCTCATATTCGCAATAATTGACCGCAGCACTTGTTTTCTGTAATGCATTTTGAAGTTTTGTATAACTCCATGATCGAGAGGCTGTGTTTGACTTGTGGTGTTTGGTGGTAGAAAACACAATTTTATATTGGATAGTATTATTTTGGGGTGACACGGTGCATTATCCAAAAATAGAAGGATGTGTCGATTTTCAAATTTCATTTTTTGATTTAAAATTTTTAGTCACTGTTCCATAAGAACTGATGTCATCCATGCTTTTTTATTTGCTTGCCAATAAACTGGTAGCTGAGGCACATTGGTATTGTTAAAACATCGCGGTCTGAGGGATTTTCCAATAACTAGAGGTTTTTCTATTTTTCCGTCAGCAAAGGCGCAAAACAAAACGGTTAACCTTTCTTTAGATTGTTTGCCTCCTTGACATTTTTCACCTTTAAAGCACATTGTCTTGTCCGGCAGCGCTCTATAAAAAAGGCCAGTTTCGTCACAATTAGCAATGTCTTTTAGGGTATATCCTTTAATTAAATCTGTAATGTGCGATGTCCATTCAGTCACAGATTCCATATCGACGTCCTTAGCTTCACCGCAGATCTGATTAAATCTTATGTTATGTCGTGTTCGAAAACTTTCCAGCCATCCATTCGAAGTTTTAAAATCTACTTTTCCAAAATGGTTCGCAATTTCTCTTGCTTTTTCTTGAATAATTGTTCCAGATACAGGAAGATTGCGAGACCTTGCATCCATAAACCATTCCAAAACTGTTGAATTTACGTCGTCATGATGTGGTTCCTTTGGCTTTCTCTTAATATCGCCATTACCACCACGCATCCACTCTTCTTTAATTTTTTCCTTGTTTTTCAAAATTTCATGCACTTGCGTTTTTCCGCACTTAAATTGAATAACCAAGTGCTTTGGAGTAAGTTTTTTTTGGTCACTACATTTAATTAAGTCCATTTTAGATTTTAGCGATAATGTATTCGTTTTTCGGTTTGCCATTTTGAAATGTTTGCACTTTCACGGATAAACTCAAACTACCGTACCTACACAATACTGGTTTATTTGTGTATTTACTGCTTTTGTACCTAAATTTCTGTGATAATGGTTCTAAGTATTGATAATAGTTCGCCCTTATTATGGGGCTTTCCGAAATCATAAACTAATTATGTAAACATCTATAAATTCTTTTATACCTGCAAAGCAATAACATAAGTAGGTTCCGGCTTAACAGATTAGGGAAATTCCGTGTTCGCGTTAGACAGGGTTCCGGCTTATAAGCAATTTTTACATTACAATATGTAGGTAATCGTTAAAATTTCCGTCATACACAGGATTCCGTGTTACACAGGTTCCGGCTTACTCAGGTTTCACTGTATTTGCCAAATTGTTTTTCTTAAAGTCAATGCTGCTTTTTATAAAATATATTCGGTTTGTAAATTTTCCAACATTGTATCGTCTATCACGTGTAAAAATTTCGGTGCTAATATTTTTTTGTTATAAACCATCAAAGATTTAATATAATTAGACAATTTTTTTAACATTTTTTCTTCTAGGTGTTGAGCTTTGAAAGTAACGTTCATTTCAACAGAATTGTCTTGAAAATTTTTTTCAATTAATCCATATACAGTTCGTGTAAATGTACTAATAAATGACAGCGCCTTTTTTTAATTATGTCTTCCTCGATGATTACACTTATTTCATCAAAAGCCATTTAGTGATATTCTCGATGAAAATGCCAATCACTTTTACTGACTGGTTTTTTTAATGAAGATATTTTATTATCCAAATCGACTCTACATTCTGTATGATAGTGTATTTTCGAACCAGAAAAATTTTGTAATCTATTTAATAATCCTGTAAACTCGTCTTGATCTTCGATTTTAGGTAATACACTAGATTTAAATTAGTTGGTGTCTGCTTCGTGAAGTGGAAGCATTTTCGACCGTAATTTTTTATATTTTCTATTGCAGAATACACAAACTTTTGGATTATTATTAATACTGCCATCACTCTCAGTAACATTATGTACTATTGGAGTTGAATGATTATTTTTAGGAGTATCTGACTCAAAAGTTTCAATATTTTCTTGAGATATTTCTTGAGAAGTTGTAGGTTGTGGTTCTATTGATTCGGAAGTAAAAGTTGTTTGAGAGATTGACGATTCTGTAGTGGAAGATTGTAAATTAGATGGTTCGATGGTCAACTCAGGCATCGACGGCGTGGTTGGAGAGCGATTGTCTGTAGGTACACTGGCTGATGTTGCTTTTTAATTTTTTTCATTAGAACACACAGGTTTAGAAATTAAATACTTTTTCATAACTCCTGTGAATACTTTATAGCATTCCCGGTGATAACCACAGTCTGTATATTCATCGAGCAAAATAATGTCTTCATATTTTAGGTTATGTTTTTTTCTGACATTCAAAATATTTTTACATTTTTTGAAAGTTTCCTCTGAAGACAATACTATTTTGCCGCTACTTTCTTTACAAACAAAACAAATTAATTTATTTTCCATGCTTTACTTAAAACTCAATTAAATTTATTTCACAAACTACACAAATAAATGATAAAACGTATACTGAACGTATAATAGTTCAACACATAATACAGTGTAAACGACAGATGGTGCGCAGTAAAAGAACGCAATAGAGCAAACTCACCATCTCACTCAAACCCGCCTGAATATATATTGCCTCGCGATCGCACCGACGGCGGACTCTCAAGGCCTCTGACAAGATGTAAAAAACCATGAAAACTGTCCGGCTACTGGGGTAACTTCTTTTCATAGCCCCCCAAGAAACATATATAAAATTCAGCTTATATACTACAATGTAAGTGTAATCATAATTTTTCAGAGTTTGGGGGTGTCCGGCAGGGGGTTGAAACTATACTAAGTGTCCGGCAATGGATGACGTCATTTAAAATATTATTCTGAAGAAAATGTAGAAAAAACCGAGCTTTATATCTTAATGTACTTAAGGTGCTGTTTTTTTACACCTTTGTTACCTGTTACCTGTCAAAGTAACCACTACCTAAACTACATAGTCGCTCATCGTTCTTACCTGTGTTGGTGACGTGCGCAGATAAACTTGAGGGTTTTATGAAATGATGTGCGCCTAGCCGAAGCGGGCTCTTGCTCTATAATATTTTCTATCGAAAATTTTTTATAAAAACTAATCTGAACCAATTTTTGAGATTGATTGTCTTTACTTTTTTGTGCCTCTAAAATTTTGGCATTTCATAAATTTTGCCGCTCTTCAAATTATGCCGCCCTAGGCCCGGGCCTCACGAACCTGGGCATAAATCCATCACTGGTGCCAGAGTCAGACTTACTCTAGATCTGTTTATAAATACGGACCTAAATCCTTGTAGATGACACTTAATGATGGCCTCTGTAACATCTTCCAGTTGTAGGTACGATCATAATATCTTCGCATCTGTTAGCTTTTAAACAATTTGACGTAACGATTGAGTAATTGTTATATTATTCAAATAATATAATGTCATTATTATCCATTTCAATAGTAATAAATAGTATTATTAATCGAAAATCGTACGTAATCGATATATTATTAAACAGTATGTATATGTCACGTTGTTCACTTTAATTATAGCAGGCAGAGATCAGCATAATATGGTATTATTTAAAATTATTCCTTATCTTCACCTGGCTTATTTAAATGTGCTCAAAAATGTAATATTTATAACAAAGTTTTAGTTTGAATTTTCGCATCATTAACTACAAAGCTAATTAAAAAAATAAACGAAAAAATCATTAAATTATTTCATAACAGTGATTATTAACTTCCCAACTGCACTAACTCAAAACTTTAGCACGGCTTGTATATTAATTTTTATAACACATACACCGTGGCCCGGATCGTTGGCTATTTTACAATTTTAATTACTTGCAAAACCCGTGGGCCTTATGAAACTTTTTAAATTAGACCCTCCACTGGTGTGCCTCAATTCGAAATGAAAAATCAATAGTGTCGTTGACCTTTTTGGACCAGAAACTCTCATTTGTTTAATATATTTTGTAAATTAAGGTTTTATTAGTTAGATATTTTTGTTTATGTCGTAAGTTATAGCGCATTTAAAATAACTTTTTCGTTCCAATTCTGAAAGAAAAAAAAATTTAAATAACGAACATGGTAAACAATATTTACTATATCAATTTATTTTTCATGCAATCTCATAATTGGACATTTATTTCTTTATTAGGTTGCCAAATTTATAAATAAATAAATATGTCGTATATTTTAATTTAATTTAATAGCAATGCCTTGTTTTAAATCTGTTTTCTTCTCGTATTTCAGTGAATTTTATTATTTCTATTAAACTACTTCATATTTTAATGGCATTGAAAATTATATTTATCACACCTATAATAAAAAGTTTTATATATCATTGAAACATTATTTTTGAAAATAATAAATGTAGCAGTGGCGGCTTGTGATAATTTTAAATGTTTTTTTTTTATTTAGGTTTGTATTAAGTGCAGTTATTTAGACTGTTTTCAAACACTTGCAGCTGGTTGCAAGAATGAGCGTTAAATATTTATTATTATTATTATTATTATTATTATTATTATTTACTGACATGGGCTGAGAACCGAAATCCTATGAAGCTCATATTATTCAAAAAAATTTTACTTAAAAATAAACAATTTTTTTTTTATAAACTATAACTATAAATTGATACTAAAAAAAAAAATTAAAATAAAAGTATGAAAACAATAAATTAGGTTAAGTTACATTACAATTTGTTGTGATTTTAATTAAACCAGGGTTTGAGATTTGTTCTTCTGTTTATTTTGTTTTTAGTATGAGATTTTACACAATCATTAACTGTATTTTGAAAGATATTCCACATGCAGCTCGGATCATTGTTTTCAAGGATAGACTCAATAAAAATGCATTCCGATCCTCGATAGCTGAACGTCTTTGATCTGGCAACACGGCACGCGTGTGGCAATTTGACCAATAATATATATCATTGCAGAGATTGCTTACCCATATTTAAATGAGACTATGAAAAGCGCCCTTTCAAGTGTTCACTGAATAGAATCCATTTGACCCAAACGTGTTTTAAAATAAAATTCGAGAGACGCTAAAATGGTGGTTCCCACCTTATCGAGACTGAGGCCCGCAAGGGTAAACTCGTAGCGTAACAAAAACGAAAAATGATTTAACTTGGAACGAAATATAGAAAGCCGATAGTAGTATTAACACGTTGAATTTTTTGGTTTGCAAAGCATTGGCATTACTTAGGTTAAACTTTCACAAGCCTTGATATTTAAAACCATTCTATATCGCCTTTTGATTAGAGTTTAAAGATTTGTTTGAGCAATTTATCCAATAATAATTGGCCCCTTTACCTCTTAAGCCTGCTCATGTAAAATATTTGGGCTTCTTACTTCGCCTATTTATATTATATTAATAAAGGACAGAAGGATAAGTATTGCAACTATGTTAAAAGAAATAAATTGGCTTTCAGTTCAGAATTATGTTCAGTACATGACTGATATTTATTTATAAAATAAAAATGACATAGTACCATCGCATCAGATCTATTAGAAAAAATTCAATATAATTTGTAATATCACAACTATAATACAAGAAACCAATCTGACTTTCATGTACGGCAAACCGTCACTAAAAGTTCCCAAAATATAATTTTTATTAAAGCTTAAAAAAATTTAATAGACTGCCTAAAGAAAAAACAATAAATGTATTCAAAAGTAACCTCAAACAATACTTGATAAACAGATTGGATATACTTTCTTGTGATAATACTTTTTAAACCTGCCCTTTTCAAGTATTTCCCTTAATTTATTGTTATTTTACCACTCGTTTTATCCGCATTTATTATAGATTATTTGTTTTGAGATAATATACTTTATTTTAAAAAATTACTTTTTGTTTAAAAAATTACTTGATGTTATATTAATACCACTTACTATGTTTAAATTATTAATAGTTTTGTGAAGATAGGTTATAGCAACTTATAGCCACCAAACTATTTTTGTGTTAAAGTAGATCCATAGAGAGCAATGTAATTTACAAACACCTTCTTTCAACATACAAATAAATGACAACTTTATAATTAAAATGAAAAACATAACAAAATACCTTGGTATCATAAATGATCCAAATTTGAAATGGGCATTATATCCTACCTCTCTTTTATATAATAAAAAAGTGCTTTGTATAAGAACATTATATTATCTGTCTTGCTGTACTTTTATTTTTGGAAAGCCTGAATTGAGATATCTATTATTTGCAATAAATATCAAAACAGGCGTCTAATATCAAATATAGCAAAGTCCACTTTTCTAAATTTTCCACTACACAACAAAAACTATTTAAAAAATATTAGGACGTTACATAAAATTACTGTTTTGGCTTTAAAATATGTAAATAAATTATTTTTTGTAAATTGCAGTCAAAATTGCCGTAGGATTTTAAATAATATTTTAAATTGGCTATATATATTGGAGTTTGCTGTATTTGATATTTAAGGTTGGAGTTTGCTATATATGATTTGTTCATGAAAGGAGATTGCTGTTTATGATAGTAAACTGAGGTTTGAAAACATCCAGGACTGTATTGAATACAAACACAGTTCAGCTCACTAATTAATACTTTGATTAACAAAAACTAAAAACAAATGTTTATTATATTGTTAATAAACAATGAGTCTTAGGCACCGACCAAACAATTGCTGGGGGGCAAGGCTTATATGCAAGTTAAAAATGCCGCAGGCTATAGATACAAGCCATAGCGAAAAATCCAAAACCGGAAATCCTAGGCACTTGCCCTTGTGTGGCGGCGCCTAAGAATGTGTCCCTTTAAAATGACCTCAAATAAGAAACTTTTTTATTATTAGTGCAAGCAAGAAACTAAAATAACAACGTTGCCAGTTAACGGCCGCCTAGCTGCGTGGGGATAACTCTCGTGTATGCACCGTTGGTCGTCTGTGTGTATTGTACTCTCTGTCTGCACTCTGTGCTGTCTGATGTGAATTAAGAATAGGCACACAACGACAGATATACCAACAATCCCAACGCAGCCAGGCCATTGGCAACGTTGATATTACTCGTTTTCTTTTCGAACTAATACAAAGTCTCCGTAGTTTCCACTTCTACACTAGCAAACCGTATTAGATGGTTTTCAAACGCCGATACTGTATATGAATAAATATATATACAGAGTTGCACGAAAGTCCGAAATAAAATCATTAACGTTCAACCAGTAACTTAAAAAAAATGCTGAAACACGAGAATTGATTTTACATTGGACGTATTTGTTGCCAATAAAATACATTTTTTTTCTTTAACCCCTTAGCTGCAACCCTACCATATATATTTACTAATTGCGGTCCTGGAAAAAATGTTGCTTATCTCAATCATTTCGCCTTATTTGCTTTCAAATTTTTGGCATTTCAAATACACTTTCTTGCGTGTTTGTATCTACAGGAGGACAAGAGACCTCTATTTTATGAGTTTTCACTAAAAAATTCTTATTATAGTCCAATTAAATAACGAAAAAAAGCCCCTTCGAGCTTACATTAATTTGTATTTAGATGAAACTAAGTGGACCTTGTTATTTTGATGTGATCTTTCAGAAAAAAAAAATGATGTAGCTGTTTTTCAATTCTTTTTAAATTAGGAAAAACCGGGTTTTCCGGAATTTTCCATGGTAAAAATGCAAATTATCTGGCAAGTATCATTCTGATAGTAAAAATGAATGCACCAATCGAAAGAGGAGGCAAAAATAGTTCGGAATTTCATTGCACAGGTAGTTTTAATGGCGAATTTCTCGCCGCCAGAAGTGCTTTTACCAAAAAGTTGTTTTTTCGTTTCTTTGATCAGAATCATGAACATGAAATATACGATGAATTTGTGGCGAAATTAGGCGTAAATTTTTTTTCCATATGATTTTCTCCGGGTTTTCCGAAAACATCTAACAAAAATATATTTGAAGAAACTAACTGGGCCATCGGAAAGAGCACAAAAAAATATACAAAAAGGTATAATTTAAAAATGTTAGGAAATTAATCCTAAGCTTAAGTATAAGTTCCAACTTGGTGATAAGCTTGTTTTTTGTTCTCAAACATCTGGTTTTCTTCTCGGTTGATGCTCCATCCTCCTTTTTTTGGCATTGTCAATCGCGGCCCTTTTATGCCTATCCCAGGTTTTATAAATAAACTCTTTTCCGTAACGTTGAGCTACGTAATGTTTGCGACACCTCTCATGCAATATAAAACCTGGTTCTAAAGAACTGAAAAAATCATCCCCTTTCTCTTTGCTGACCATCTGCAGACCTTTCAATCCTGTAAGTTCACCCTCTGCAAGTTTCTGATGACATAATAAACACAAGCCAGCCATTGCAACCTGGAAACAAAAAAATTATAGCACTGTGATATAATTTTCTTAATTTAAGAACGTACTTACTCAATAAATTGCTGAAGAAGTCCGAAAAGCCACGTGTACACAGAGCTTGCTGAACACGGTTATTAAAAATCTATGCCGATGAACACTATCAAGCGATTGAATTTGTAATAATATGACCGTTTCAAGTTTAAACTTGTCGGATAGCGAACGCCGAGACCATGGCTATCCTTGATATGACGCGACGTCTGGCTAATTTTGCGGTAATTCTATTTTTTGCACAAAACTCAAGAAACGTCTTATAACAAGTCAGTAAAATACAATTTAATAAATTTTAGGCCTAATAAATTTAGGTATGTAAGAAATTTAAAACTGGAAATCACAAAAAAATCAAATTACAGAAATGCACGAGTTTTGGATCCCGCGGAGCGCGTGTGATGGGACTTTTGTCGGGACAATTTTACAACTTAGAAGGAACATACACACTTTAAACTTTGTACAGACATTCAGAAGACATAAGATTTGGGTTTGCTCAATTTTTAGACCCAAAAATAGAAGATCGTCAATTTTAGGCAACTTTTCTCAAAAACCGTGTTTTTTGGTCGTCACTCAATGAACAGTGGTCAAAAATATAGATAAAATATTTTGCAGAATTTTCCGTAATGTAATCGTATTCTAGGCATAACAGAGTATTCAAAAAAAAAGTTTTGAGACATTGGGTGCATTTTTGGCATTTTTGTGCCACTTCAAACTTTCAAAAAAAAAATTAGTTTTTTTAGGGAAAAAATTTTGTTAAATTGTTTGATATCTTGGCCAATTATAATCCGATTTCCGTAAAATTCACACACATATAAGATTTTATATTTAAGAGTAAGCTCTGTAAGTGGCATTAAAAAATTTAAATAATTTGGCCGTTATAGGCAAACAATGAAATTAGGCTTGCGGTACACTTTGTCCTTCCGCCATATGCCCAATTTTGCTGCTACATTTTGTTTTGCCCTTTTTTCGAAAAGATCACCTCAAAATACATAGAATCCATTTTGTTTCATCTAATTACAATTTAATGTAAGCTCAAAACCGGTAATTTAATTAGATTATTTTGTTATTGTATACTAAAAAACAGTAATTAACTATGCTCGTGTTGTCACAAATCGACTACAGCTACCATACTGGTTTAACTCCGTGTTATTGGCTGAAAATAACTTTGCTACTTTTGTTATGACGAATTTGGAGATTGCTGTTTCTGATACAAACTTACAACTTTGCTGAATGGTTTTAACGGCTTATTTCTGTTTTTGTTGCAAAATAAGATCTGATATTTTATTAAACAAACATTCCAAACCGGTACGACACAAAAAGCTCCAATCGGAAAATTTGGAGTTTGCTGCTTTTGATATTAGATCCCTGAAAAGAAGTATACATTTTTAAATAATTTGACATTTAAGAGCCATTCACACATCACAGTTGACATCTTGATACTTGACAGGCACAGCCAAGCATTATTTTGATTTTTGCCAAATAAAATGGCCGGTTAATTATTCTATGGGGTTGCGACAGAGAAATTTGATGCAGGTGTTTTTGTGGCTAGGGGCGAAATAGTAGTACGCTTAATAGCTCCACCATAAAAAGTCATTTTTAAGGAACTGCTTATATATTTTTCATAAATTGGCAGGTTTGGCGACTAATTTCGAATTATGGTTGCATAATATGAAGGTCGCAACCCGTCTTAGAAATTTCACCTTTACTTTTAACAGCTGTCGTTAGAGAATGTTTGCAATTTATGGAATGTGAAGAATGTTAGGAATTTTGACGTTAGAAATAATTGAAATTCCTAAAATTTTTCACATAAAGAATGCATAGGCGGATTTTAAGAAAATTGGTATTACAGTAGTTAGGATGAACCGAAATAAACTGAAAATCAATAGGGTTCTAAGTCAGAATTATTCAAGAAAATCAAAACCGCAAGTCAATCAGAACTTTCGTTCTAGAGTTATCGTACCGGCATACATACATACAGACGACCAGACGAAAAAATTTTTTTTTGGATCTTCGGATTCAGAATGATCAAAAACACGAAAAAAAGTTTTTAAAAAATGGGGGTCAGAAAATTTCTTCGTCTGCACGAATGCAATACTGAGACCCCATGGGAAGGGCCTCAGTAATTTTAGCATTTGAATACTTTAATACAAAAAAAAGAATGACATAATTTTTACTTCAAGACACTATATTAAAATATATTTTTTTTTGTATTGTAAAGTTGAGTTTCCGTATATTCAAATAATATTAAGAGATCTAAACAATTTTATAACAGGAGAAACAGTAACAAAGCCTACACAAAATACATGTTTATAAAAATCAAATCACAAACTGAGAATGACATATTGTGAATATCTAAGCCATAAAACATAAAAAAACACTAATAACTATTATAATAAAAATTAATATTAATTATACAGAACAAAGTTTTCGTAATTACTAAATAAAATTAATTTTATAAATACCTGCAATTTTACCCATTATAATTTCATAGCAACATCCTAACAATATAATCTATCTGTATCTGCAAGATGGGCAAGGTGAGTGCTTCCATTTAGGCCTTAAAAGGCTGAACTTAGGCCTCATAAGGCCCATTGTACATCATCCAGGGGTATAAAGAACCGAGTTTGAAGTTAATAATTTTATATTTGAAGACTGACGGAATTAAAATGTTTTTATATCATTTAAATCACTCTATTTAACAAAAATGCATTTATTCTCACCACTTTTAGTATCGTCATATCATCTCCCCTTTATTCTATCTCAATAATTGGAAATGTTCGTATGCTTCATCCTACCCAGGTAGCAATGAATATTGGCCTGATATAGAAAGTCAATATTGCCCCAAGATTACAATGTTGGCTTGACAAACTATTTCAATATTGGCTGCGCATCAAAGTGCTAACGCCTGAAAAACGAGGGCCAACGTTATATTCAAACATTAATTCAATATATTTTTTCGATAAAATGCCAATATAAGTAAACAAAATTGGATGAAGATTAACGTGTATATTGAATACAATATAGAAATTATGCCGCACGACAAACAAAACTCATTATTGAGTTTCATCATTAGTCCTATATTTGTCTTTAATTTTTCACCTACATTGTTCTATAATATTGGTTTAAGTTATGCATTCATTCTAAAAACAATGTTAGGCTAAAAACGTATTTAAATATTGGCTGCGGATCAAAGTGCTAACGCCTGAAAAACAAGGGCCAACGTTGTATTGAAACATTTATCCAATATATATTTCAGTAAATCGCCAATATAAGTAAACAATATTGAGCTTATATTAAAGTGTAGATTGGATACAATATAGAAATTATAATGCAGTACAAACCAAATTCAATATTCTTTTTCAATATTGGTCCCATTTTACGCCATCATTATCATGCAATATTGGCTCTCAATTTGAAACCAATATCGGCAAATTTATGTACAACAGGATAGGTCCAATTTTTATTGTCATACTATATTGGTATGAAATAAATACTGGAATCTAGTTTAAAACCCATTTTACCATTTAGTTTAATATCAATATTGGCATTCAATAATAATTCTCAAACCTTTCCACAAATATTCCTGGGATCGATATGAACAAAAAAGTAAAACACTATTTTTTCACTGAGCGTATATATAAAGTCATTACATTACAAACTGAGCCAAATATGCATTTTATACTTATTTTTTCTGGCCAAATACTTTAATGAAAAACGCTATTTTTACATGTTTGTTTATGTTGATCCCAGAAGCCCTTTTTTCCGTATTTTACTGGGCTATACAGCTTTTAAAAGCCATTTTTAAAGATTTCAATGATTGCATGTGGACGTGAATAGTATAAGGGCTATAATAATAAAACAATTATAAAACTTCATAAAAAAGTTTAATATTAGTTAAAAAAAAGAACCAATACATATTAATATTACAATAACATTAAGCAAAACAAGGAGTTAAAATTAAGATTAAAATTTTTGTTATGCAAAATACATGTGATGAAAGATCGGAAGAACTTAAAATTTAGAAAATTTATTTTAATTATAGTTCAGTATGCAGTAGAAACACCACATTATTTTCAAGATTAAATATCAATTATTTTATATTAATTTCTTTAACAGAAACCCTTTCCAATGTTTGTATGTGATGACATGAACTTTAAAATACGCAAATCTCTTAAGTCAATTGCTAACTCATCAGGGAAATAGTTTATCGGATTTGTATAGCAATAGCCTTCTAGAAAAACATTACTTTCAGGTATTTTTTATTATCAATGTTCTGTTTTTAGAACAATTATTATTGGAAAGAATATCTGAATTAACAGAGTTGTCAGTTATAATATGTTCATTAGAAAATATTGATCCATTTGATATGTTGATATTAACAGAGGTGTGAGATTTCTGTTCTCTATGGCATACTGACATTCCTATTGATCTGTACCTTGTTCACTGAAACATATTGAGTATTGAAAATTTCAGGCGAAGTGAGAGGAGTATCACTGGATATTTCAGAAAGATCCGCTAAGTGCTGTTTGACCGCCCTGTTAATTCTTTGGCACTTAACTGCACGATGCCATTGTCTGGAATTTTTGAGCTCTGAAATTGATATTTTTTTAGTAAATGACATAAAAGTTATTTGAGTTTAACATTATTTATGTGAAGTTTGGGCCCTGTTTCGTGTTAAACTAATACATGAATAAACTACGTATAATTTTAAACATACAAAAAAATACAAATTGTTTTTTACTTTCTTTACATAACAGTTGCCTGTAATGTCATTCTCTATAATTTTTGTTCTATACATAATTTCCCTAAAATGGAGCGTATTCAAGAAATTTGGCAAAAAGTGTAAAATTCAAATTTTTAAGAAAATTTTTTAAATAAAAGTTGTTGTGACGTCATTTTTGTCCCATACATGATTTTCCTAAAAAGACCGTATTCGAGAAATTTGAGGAAAAGTGTAAAAAGACAATCATATTTATAACTTTAAGTATGACAAATCAGATTTTTAGAATTACATTTTAGGTTTAGAAACAAATAAAAAAAAATTAAAAAATACCTATAGTAATTTTATGAAAATTGGGAAATATTTTTGGCAAGAATCCTGGATGATTATGGAAATCCAGAGATTCATGGAAAAATCCGAAAGTGGCATCACTGTCCTAAATATTACCATAGGGTACCTAGGTATGTATTTTCTGATAATACATACTTTAATTTTTATACATTTATTAAGGTTGTCGGTTCGAATCAATATTGGTCCAAGACAATCATGACAAATATTTCAAAATACAGTCGATTTATTCGGTTGTTTATTAATAAACAAAAAACATTGATTTCTACTTACCATTTTTCTTTTAATCTAAAATCCAGATGAAGAGGCACTTCTCAATAATGCAGAAAACTCTTTAAATAAAAAACAAAAAATTAGCTCCCCTTAAATTTAAACGAAAATGTGTGGAAATATAAAGCTTTAACGGTAATCCGGCATTTTACATCATGGCGTGTTACATATTTCAATTAATAGTAAAAAGACTACATCAGTTGTTATGTGAGAGGTTCTTAAAAATGTTTAAACAAAATAACTTTTATCTTAGTAATAGAAAATATTATTTCTTTAAACAATTATTCAGTGTTGCCAGAATATTTTTCTGTTATGTGTTTTACCAGTGACAGTCTGATTATATTCATAGAAAAGCAAAAAAAAAATAAAAAAAGTGTAGCTAATAGGTACACTAATAGACACCCGCCAAATGAAGGCATACGCATAGGCTGGGAATAAAAATACCTACTAGCTTTTGCCTTGAGCGCACCAAATATCAGATTTTTTAACATTGTACTAGACTGGCAACACTGACACACTACACACTCGAAATTCACAATATTAAGTAGGTATATACCAAAATATTACAGTACAAATTATGCACTGTATGAACTTTATGCATACACCGCATGGTGTTTTTTTTTGTACCGTACCGTAATATTATGGTTTTTGAGTGTATTGGAACAGACCTGTTGTAAACTGAAGCCGGATTGCTATTTGGTTAAAGTGATCAATGATTAGAATCAATATTGGCTTGAGATAGACATGCAATTGGCCTAATATTGGCAATAATTTCAAACTATAATATATTTTTTTTAATTAGCAAAACAGGTTCAATAGGTGCGCGCAACCATTAACAACGTAAACTGAAACTGCCGGATTGCCACATGTCTAAAATAATTAACGATTTCATTCAATATTGGTTTGAAATATAGGCAAACAATTGGCCTAATATTGGCAAACATTTCAAAATACATAGCTTTGAATTCTTATTTGTTAATTGGCAAAAAAAGATTGTACTTACATTTTATGAAAAAACATCCCTCACTCAAAAGCACAGTTTTCACTAAACAAAATTCGTAGCTTATATTAAAACCAGTATCCGGGAGGCGTCCTGCTGCTAGACGTACGTATATCATACAGATCTGTTAATTAATATTACAAGACTGAGGCAGTGACAGTGAGGCAGGATGGCGCGTGGCTTGACCTGTGATCTCGTGATCACTCACGTGACTTAGGTCGGAGGGGTGGATAAGGTTGTTTCATAACAGCTCTGGTTAAACTGGGACTAGCTGCTAGTTTGTTTTTATACATTTTTGCCTAGTAAAATGTTCGAAACCTAATAATTTTAATACAATAATAATTGTCCAGAACATTTATTTGGTTTTAGTAAAATATTGTGATGTAGTGGTCAAATTCGTGGGTATATATTGATATTAGGATTTATTTGCAAAATTAATAGTTTTCTTTGCAAACAATTACCACTTGGCCATAACCGACTTCTTTTAAAATGTTTAATTTGGAAAATAATCGATTAATCCCTTCAGCATACTGATATGGCCTACACATGTAAATTATGTAGAAAATAGATAATATGCACGTGGGTGTAGAAAAAAGACAATAAAAATCCAATTAAGTACCATTATTTGCTATATTGTACCACATTGGAATAAAACTTATATTGGATCCATATTGGAAAAAACGTTGCAAATAAGAACATAAGAGATACATGTTCGGCTAATATTAATCCTATATTTGCATATAAGATTGAATTATTTGTCCAATATGAGATAGAAGAAACTAATTCTCCAACATTGGTACTATCTAAAAAATTAAGCTTAAAACCTTGATAGAAAATAAATAAAAAAGTACCATTATTTGCTATATTGAACCCACATTGCAAAAAAATGGTAAATTATATTGGATTAATATTAGAAAAATAGGCGCTGCCAATATGAACATTAAAAAAATATGTTGGGCTGATATTGTTCATATGTTTTAAATCAATATTTTTTTGATATCAGACTGAATTCTGTTGCCAATATAGGCTACTGCTATTTTGTCATCATTAAGAGAACATAGCTCTCTAACATTGGCAATATCAACAAAACATAGTTTAAACCTAAATAGAAAATCAATAAAAATCCAATAAACTACCATCATTTGCCATATTGCTCCCACATTGGAACAAAAATGATAAATTATATTGGATTAATATAGAAAAAATAGGCGTTGCCGATATTAACATATTAGAAAAATATGTTGGACTGTTATTAATCCTATGTTTAGAATCAATATTTTTTTAATATAATATTAAATTCTTTAGCCTACTCCAATATTTACATTATATACAGAACATAGCTCTCCAACATTGGCACTATGTACTAAACAAAGATTAAACCTACATAGAAAATACAATAAACTACCAATATTTGCTATATTTTATCCACATTGGTACAAAAGTGATACTGTATATTGGATTAATATTGAAAAAATAGGCATTACCACTATGAACTTTAGAAAAATATGTTGGGCTGATAATAATCATATGTTTTGAACAAATATTTTTTTGATATAAAATTGAATTATGTTACCAATATGGGCAACTGTTATTTTTTCATCATTTAGAGAACATAATTCTTCAAGATTGGCCCTATCTATAAAACAAATATTAATCCTAAATAGAAAATCATTAAAAATCCAATAAACTGCCGTTATTTACTATATCTCACCCACATTGGAACAAAAATGCTAAATTATATTGGATCAATATTGTGAAAATAGGTGTTGCCAATATAAACGTTAGAACCATATGTTGGATTAATATAAGGGCAATATTATAAAGCAATATCTTTTAGTCATAACATAAAGTTCTTTTGCCAATATTGGCTGCAGGTCATTAATATTGGTCCAAGTTTCAAATATGGAACCAACATTTTGCCAAGCCACAGCCAGGATTCATTGCTACCTGGGTACTTTGTGACATCACAGCTTATTAATGTGCGATGCAGAATATAGCGTGGTCTTAAGCGATGATATTGTTTGTTTCACGAATCTAATTACCTCTCTTTTTACCTTCAGACATTTGCGGAAACCTCTCTTGCTTAATTAGCATAGTGCACCGACAGAGACGCGACTAGCTAGAGCGCAGTGACGTACCCAAAAAATAAAGATTAATATGCATGAAAATAATAAAACTATTAAAATTTGGATGTTTATGTTATTTTAAAATAATATGTTTTCATGATAATTAACTGGGTTTTCACTGCATAAATGAACCAATGGAGAATCCTCCCCTGGTCCTAATACTTCTTATAATTAAAAGGTAACACACTATCATAATTTCAATAAATTTTTACTACGAACTGTTAAAACGTTTCAGAATTATGTAATAAATAAAGAAGTGTACTATTATATTAAATATGCTTTTTTAAATATTCTTTTATACCAAATTATTTATTAGATTAAAAAAACGCGTCTGGTTTTTATAATACAAATTTTCAATACCTTATGTATTACGCAGTGTGAGAAAAATAAAATAATTCAATAACGTTTGTTCAAAAGCTATAACTTTAACAATTTACGGTCAGTAATAAAGCCGTTTCCCTTTAAAAGTCAATAAAACACTAATAAAATAGATCTAAAATGGTCTAGTTACTTGTTAAATGCCATATGAAATTATGGTTTACGAGTAATACATTTCTCTCGGTTTAGCGATAACAAAGTAGGTAATTGTGCATAGTCGCTATTATTAGTTTATGGGTTTATAATGCTAATTTGCATAAATAAATTTTTTTTTATAATAATAATAATAATAATAATATCCTTTAAATTCATTCTTACGAGAATAACAGAAAGGAAAGATTTATGCTTTTATTGGGTTGAGTAACGACTTACAGATGATTGATGTCATTTAATTTTCAGTTAAATAAAATTTTGACAAAGTATTTATCATTTATATAAAGATGTAATATTAAAAGGCCCAGAACAGTAACTTGCGAGACACCGCATTTTACATATTCTTGATTATTGAGATCATTGTCGATTTTTCTAGACGGAACATTTCTAATTTTAATTTTCATTTGGTATGTAACGCTGTGAAACCGACGTGAAGATATATTTTAGTTGAATAGATCAAAAGTTGACAAATTCGTTATTCACATGAACGTCGCTTGCTGATGTGCTGCAATCATCTGGTCTATTCGAATATTGGCTGAGACCGATGACAGTTGACGAGCTGGTTACTCTCAAGAACGTCGCTTTGTCAAATGCTTTAACTAACTGATGTATTAGGGCCAATGAGGTTGAATACTATGGAGATGACATGCCAAAAAAAACGACACCCCTTCCACCTCTCTTAGTGGTCATGTCATAGTTGTCAAAGAGCTGTCAGAACTATGTTCAAATTTAAATATTTCGACGTTATTTCTATCTTAATAAGTGTTTTTTTTGTATTAATTTGTATAAAAATCATGACTAAGTGTGCTAAAATTAATTGTAAAAACTCTTCAGTGAAAAAGCGTAAGAAAATATCTAATTTAAGTTTTCATAAGTAAGTATAAGGAGTGTACTTAGAATTTTTTTTAGAATGCTTAACTTTTTTTATTATAGATTTCCAAAAGACCCACATCATCTCAAAATTTGGTCTAAATTTGTGGGAAAAGACCAATTTGAGCCTAAACCGAATAGCATGTTGTGCTCTATTCACTTCAAGGAAGAATTTTTTGATAAGAGTGAGTTTAGGGTCAGATTGAAGAAGAATGCTGTTCCGACAATAAATGAATGTTTAGTTAGTATACACTTTATTTACAATAAAACTTAAATATCTAACTTAATAAAGAACATTGGCTTGACTAACTTTATAATAAAGACAAATAACTATATTAAATTTTAGTTAACTATAATAAAACTTAAATAACTGACTTTATAATTAAACTTAAAACCAACTATAATTAAACTTAAAAACCAACTTATAATTACACTTAAATGACTAACTTTTTAAGTAACACATAATTTTAAGTATTTAAAAGCAGTTTTTATTAGATCCTAATTTCCTATTATTATACCGTTTTGATAATGAATATACTGTATAATAATAAATACTGGTGATGTATTTTTATTATTTAATTAGATTTGTGGCCATCACTCACTGCTATGTACCTCCCCATCCTAATGATATAAAATAATATGCCCGCTCATGTACCATATTAATACTAAATGAACAAACATTAAATTGATGTTCCTTAATTTAAAAACCTGCCGACTTTGTTCACAATACACAATATAGTATATTATGCAACGATCATGTAATGATGGTTATTAATACACGAGCATTAACCGGGATACGAAACGAGCCAAAGGCGAGTTTCGTATGGTTTATGCGAGTGTTTTAATAACCATTACATGAGAGTTGCATACGCTATTTTTTCTACACCCGATAAATAATCAAGACCTATAAATATTCTATTTATATTGGCATTGAACACAATAACAGTAATTACTCGTATTTCTATAAAAAATTCTACAAAATTGTAATTAATGGTATTACCTTGGGTATTGGTATTACCACAGATTTTTGGGGCAAAATATTTTGTACTGCATTTTCTCCTTTCTCCGATATGTGTGGAGGAGTCTTCTATATCGCTGATATCAGACATTTTAATATTATAATTATCGAAGTTTAGCTATCTACGAAAATTTAATACGTTTTGACAACTAAAACAATTACATAGGAATTTAGGACAAACGTCAAACATCATGCTTGATTGAAAAATTGTAGGTTTCTATTGATTAAAAATCTGTATCATAATGAAAAATCTGTATCATAATGGGTATCATTATGAAACGGATTATGGGCATATAAGTGCATTATTATAATACGGGTGTAGAAAAAATATAATTTAAAACATATTAGTTAATGATATTTAAAAATTAGTACCAAATCTTGTTCCAGACTAACCCATCCATACCTACACCACCTCCTCCTCCAAAAATCAGGATCCTATCAAATATTCTTATTAAACCAGCAAATCAAACCAGTCAGATCGAATTACCTGCACCCTCTACTTCTCTAAATATTCCATATGAAGAACCGCTGACGCCAAAGAAACAAAAAAAATTACATACACTCTCTTCTGTCTGGGCAACAAGTGCAAAAAGAAAGCAAAAATTAAAATTGCTAAGACGGCAACTTTCTCGAAAGTGAATAAAATTGACAACTTAAAAAATATATTAAATGATTTAAGTAAAAAAACGTTTGATACAGGAAAATGAGTTAGATATAATGTCAAAACTTGGGGGCCCCATCGAGATATGTAGCAGACAATTAAAAAAAAAGTCTAACCTACCATTGCCTAAGAAGTATTCAGAAGAGCTAAAAGTGTTTTCCTTAACTCTTCACTATTACTCACCTGCTGCTTATAATTATGTAAGAAGAACATTTGACACTTGCTTACCACATGTCCGTACAATCAGTCGATGGTATCAAAGTATTAAAGGTGAGCCTGGATTCACAAGTGAGGCTTTCAATGCCCTACAGAATAAATCAAATTCTTCCAATGAAAAAATAATTTGTGCACTTATTATGGATGAAATAACCATTCGTCAACATGAGGAGTTTGTTGGAAGCGAACGTAGAAGTTATGTTTGTGTAGATGTAGGAACGGGTGCAAATGAAACTACGCTTGCAAACAATGCTCTTGTTTTCTTATTAAATTACCACGTTTCGGGACATCTAAAAACAAAAGTATATTCCACTCCCTAAATATTAGGGAAGAACTAGTTGGGAGGATAGAAAACGCGTGCGAAGAAATGAAAAATAATCCCGATGTACTCAGAAAAGCCGTCAACCATATTTTAAAACGAGCAAGAAAATACATCGAACAAAATGGAGGTCATTTTGAACAACTCTTGTAGTTTTTAGTAGCAATAAGGTTTATTACTTCATTTCCAACATTTGTATTTCTTTGTATTATTAGTTGTTATTTTGATTTATTTATTATGTATTAATTTGTTATTATTCATGTGTTTTTCCTTTAGTTGTAAATGTTATTATTTGTTCTACTGAATGTTAGTCTCTTTCCATATTATTATCCTACATACTATTTATTAAAACTTAAATGGAATAATTTATACAGGGAGCGGTCGAAAAAAAAATATTTCTGATTTTTTGCCCTAAAACCGGACCTGAAATTATTTTTTGAAATGGTGTAGATGCATACAATTAAAAGTATTGACATATCTGTAGCTTTTAGAAATATACTTCTTTAAATAGTTTTAAATATACCGTAATAAAATTAATAAAACTCCGTCCGTTTCCAGTTTGTACCTCCAAAATGCTCAAAAATAACAATTAGTAGTAAAATCGTCTGCGCAAAAATAAAATGTACATTATTGGATTCAGTTTTTTGTGTTATTTTTAAATATGAAAACAAAAATTTTAAATTCAGACATACAGGATGTTGTTTTAAAAATGGACGAATTTATTAATTTTTTGTAAAGACGGACCTGGATTTCGTTTCTTGTTTATACCTTTTTAGAGTCTGGAAAGAAATAGGTCAAATTGATAAAACACCCTGTATTTCGGCTATAAAGGTCGAAAGACTCATTAAGTATGGGTTATTTAGAAGCACCTCGGTGGTCTCCATCCATGGTTAAAGGGAGTTTCTTTACCAATGAAACACCCTGTATAAAGATCAAAGTGATTTTGTTTTCTTTTTATTTTTTTTAATTTTTGACCATTTTCAATTGAATTTTGTACCAAATTTAAAGTAATTCAAAGTTCAAAAGTTCTTTGAGCTACAAAAAGGATTATAGACACACAGAAACACGTGCACTCATGGCGCCCAATCCCCAGGACTACTTCTTGTTGCTAGCCGCCGCGTCTCCATGACAAAAAAGAAAGCATGCGAAGGATAGAAGAGTATACGCTTGGATTTTGCAATAAAAACAATGCATTTTTATAATGGAATTGTGGTAATTTTAACTCATCAAATTATTTAAAATTTCAGAAGCATATTAGGAACATATAAATAAAGTCTGCTCTTCTTTCGTTTTTTTGATATTTATGAAAATATACGCGTAATAATTTTTTGAAATTGGACGAGTTCAAGCCGACTTTCAAATTTTTTAATGTCTTTTATTTATTTTTTAAAAAGTTTTAGTTGTTTATATCACATATATTATTTTCAATAACATCCGAAAACTAGATCAGTTACAATTCCTTAATAAAAACCCTTAAAATTTAAGCCTATTTTCAAAAGTAAGAATCCCTTTAATGTCTAATTTTGAAATAAATTTAAACACTTGCCGGTCAATTTTTGGAAGCAAGCAAACAAAATTTAAAAACGTCAGGTATTTCAAATTAAATACAAATATCGTTACTGAGCTATATAATGTACACTGAAATATCTATAATTAAAATCTATGCTAACATTAAATGTTTACTTATTGAGTTTTTATGTTATAATTAAAATAAATACAGATATTTAATCATTTTAATATTACATTAACCAAATACTATTTTAACATCAGAATATAGAAATTTGAAGTAATTAATGGTTTTTATAGCGTAAAAATAAATTTTATTGGGAAACAAATGTTATTTTAAAAATGTATGGAAATTTATGACATGATTATTCAAAGCTTTCTTAATAAAACGATTTTGAGAACAAAAAATAATTAATTAAAACCCAAAAAATACTTTAAAAATAATATTTACTAAAAAATATCAGTGATAATACGAATTTCAGAAAACTTCATGAGATATTCAAGATAATAAATGCGGAGGAGTACATCAATAGTATATTACAGTACGAGTGTGAAAAACGTCTTTTACATAAGTGATGTACAATATTTTTCCTACGACCACAAAATAATTTCATCAAAAAATATAAAATCAGAAAATTTGCTAATGGAGGTTTAATTAAGATGTGACTGGTTTTAGATTTATTTCTTATATGCAATAAATACTAAGATGCAAGCATAGAGAAAGAAGTTTTGTATTTTGTTTTTTAATAAGATTTACTGTAAACTTTAAAGAACCAGTTAGCTGCGCATGTGGGACTCGAATATGCAAGTTTATTGTTTCTTTTTGGATTTGCTGCATATACGTTGCAATTGTACTTACTTACTTGTTGACGTGTTATAGGACTGCATATTTTATTTGCAGTGTGTGAAACGTTAGTCTGTTTCACTGCTTGGGTATAGCTGATAAAATTAATGTTTTTGGTCATTGCATATTTCAGTTGAAGTAAATAAAGTAAAGTTACATCTTATGAACTTCTTGGCACTGTTCAAAATGTAAACAAAACCAAGAATATTTAAAAGGATTACTGAAATAGATTATTATTCAATATAATATTATATGAGTAAAGTTTGTTTTTTTATTTTAATTTGGCAAATATCTGACAAAAAAAAGTGATTATTATTCGTGTTCAATAAACTTCTCGATTCAAGCTAAGTATTAAGTGTAAACTACTACTACTACTACTCACATATGGCTACCCTCACTCCAAATCAAGCTAAGCATTCTAGAGAAAATTGGTAAAAGGTGTTTACAAGTAGGACATTTTTAGAATTGACAGCAGAAGCGTAATTCTGTTACGTCAGTGGATTTTTAGCCCTTGAAGAAGTGGAAAAACCTTTCTTAAGTAGCGAAATTTGTGACTACCAATATGGATTCAGATTCTGTATTTGTTTAAGGATTTTTTAAAACTGATTTAATTATATTATTTTTTTTTTATTTTGGATCATGCATCAACCTCTTGTTCCTGTAAATCTGATATCTTATTCAAAAAACTTTATCACATAAAAGGAAGAATAACTTGCAAATACTCTTAAAATAACTGTTCACAAACAATCTATAATCTAACATAACCTATAATAATCATAAAGTGATTTTAAACACAGTAACTACCGCTGCATGCGTGAGATAAAGAAACAACTTGCTCTTTGTGAATCACATTAAGTGAAAAACAGATAACATTCTTGGAATATGTCCCTTTTACCATTCAACCGTATTTTTATATCTGGTGAATTTCGGAATAATTTAAATTTACCGCGCATCAAACGTTTTAAAATTGCGCCAGCATCGCGGACTGAGTTATGTGCTGTGCGCGAACGAGTCCCGACTTCGTATCGAACATCAGCCAGATATAGAGCTTTGGTACTTCACCCAGTTCGGTTATAAACTATTTATATCCTAATCACACATGTATTTTTATTAAATGAATAAATTCGTTAAATGTAAAAGTGTTACATTATTATCAATGAGAAAATAATAGCATTTAAATCACAAAATTATCCATGGTCCTTCGTCACCGAATGCATACAATTTTGTAACCAGTGCAGTGATAAACTATCAGAATCTTCGAGGGTGAAAAACAAATGTACCAGCTATCATTAAGTCCAGCTCCCGGTGAGTTCTTTCCTTTTTATCAATATCCTGTCATAGTCCCGAAATAATTTAATGGTTGGGATTTGTATAGGATTTTCGTAATATATTTTAATCACATCAAATTATTTTCGTAATATATTTTTATATTATAATCACATCAAATTATTTTCGTAATATTTTTTATATTACAATCACATCCAATTATTTTCGTAATATATTTTTATATTATAATCACATCAAATTATTTTCGTAATATATATTTATATTTTATAATCACATCAAATTATTTTCGTAATATATTTTTATATTATAATCACATCAAACAAATTATTTTGTTATATATTTCCATATTAATATATTTATCCAAATAAAAAAAATTAAATATCGCAAATTAATCAATTTAATAAAATGTCAGACGAAAAAACTCTAAAAGAATTAATTTTACAAAGAGGAATTTACAAAGGTCAATTGACAAAGCTATCCAATTTTTTAGACACTTTTATATCTGACAATGAACAAATAACAATTTTAACCAAAAAACTTGAAAAGACAGAGTTATTATGGGAAAAATTCCAAGAATGTCAATCTAAATATTCAAATCATTAAAGATGATGAAACACAAGTTATAGAGAGAGCTGAGTTTGAAGATATTTATTACAAAGTTACTGCAAAAAGCACAACAACTAATTGATGAATTTCATAAGGAAAATTACGAACAATCTGTCGCATCCAGTCACTCAGCTACACCCTATAACAATACTAACAATATGAGAAGTGTTAAATTACCTAAAATCGATTTGCCAAAAATTTGACGGTTCTTATTCAAATTATGAACAGTTTTTTGATTCATTTCAATCAATGATCGACAATGATGAATCTTTGCCAAATCACCAAAAGCTTCATTATTTAAAATCATGTTTAACAGGTGATGCTTTGAAGGTAATTGACTCATTAAAGGTAACTGACGTTAATTATGAAATAGCTTGGAAATTAATTAAAGAACAATACGCAGACAAACGGGCTATAATGAATAGTCATTTTAAAAATTTATTTGATTTACCAGTTATGAACAAGTAACTCCTGATTCATTAAAGCTATTTTAAACACTATTCAAAGGGAAATCAATTGTTTGAAAGACCTTTTACCATTTATTGATGATAATGTCATGTTTATACTTATTCGAATCAAAATTAGATCAAACCACAAAAATCGCATGGGAAGCAAATATTGAACAAGAGGAAAACAACTAATAATAATGAAACATTACCAACAATAGAAAAATTCGAGAAATTTTTAAAATCTAGATTAAAAGTTATTGAAAATGCTATCACGAATCAAATCAAAGTTTCCGATAATCATCTCCTTCCAAACAAAAGATTTAATAAAATAACAGAAAATAAAACATTAGTGCATTTTTCAACAAATAAAACGAAATGCATTATTTGTGGCCAAACACATTTTGTTTATCAATGTAAGACATTTTTAGACTTAGCTATACCCGATAGATTTAAAGGAAGTGAAAAAACATAAATTATGTATAAAATTGCCTACGTTCAAATCACTTTTCAAACGAATGTCTATCAACATCTGCTTGCAGACGCTGCCAATAAAAAACATAACACATTACTTCATCTTAACGACTTTCGACCCATTTCTAATAGCCATATAACTCGAGGACATTCTGAAATTCAATCGGACACGAATGTAAATAATATACAGAATGAAAATTCCAATATAATTTCAACTCATTCATCACAACCTAATAATCTCAAATATTATTATCTACAGCTGAAATTTAATTATATTGTAAAAATAAACAACCCATTAAGGTTCGATGTTTGCTGGACTCAGGCAGTCAAAGCAATTTTATTACCAGTGATTTAGTTAACAAATTGCAATTAAAACCATTTAAAATTAATATACCAATTTCTGGCGTGAATCAATCAATTACACAAATATCATATGGTGTCAATACTAAAATAAAATTCAGTGCACAATGGTTTTGATCGGCAACTTACTTTCCTCGTGTTAGATAATATCACTAATTATTTACCGGGTGAAACATTTAAAATCGATTATTTAAATATTCCACAAAATCTTACTTTGGCTGACCCAGAGTTCAATAAAGCACAAAAAATTGATTTGTTATTAGGCGCACAAATATTTTCGATTTATTGTGTATTGGACAGATTTAAATTAGGTCCAAACCAGCCTACTATGCAAAAAACACATCTTGGTTGGATAATTTCAGGCCCAATGAAGGCCAGCTATGGTGAACATGCCTTTTAGCAGTAAACAAGAAAACAAACTCCAACGAACAAATTCAAAATACATTAGAGAAATTCTGGTCAGTCGAGGAAATTTCTGAACACAATATTATATTAAATAAAGATGACCAATATTGTGAAAAACATTTCACTGATAATTTTAAATTTGAAAACAATCATTTCGTTGTTTCATTGCCTACTAAACCAAATTATATTGATTTAGGTGAATCATTCGAAAGTGCCAAAAAACGTTTCTTTCAGTTAGAAAAAAGAATTCATTTAAATGCAGAATTTGGAAAAGCATATTCAAATTTCATGCGAGAATTTGAAGCACTTAATCACATGACCAAACTCAAAGAACATGAAATAGATATTTCTGATAAATTATTTTACTTGCCCCATCATGGCGTATTTAAAAATAGCAGTGTTTCGACAAAAATAAGGGTAGTATTTGATGGCTCAAATAAGAGTTCCTCAAACTTATCACTAAATGACGTTTTATATGTGGGTCCGACTATACAAGACGATTTGTTTTCTATATTAATTCGATTTAGAAAATATTCAGTTGTCTTAAGGCCGATATAACTAAAATGTATAGACAGGTTTATATCGAACCAAAACAAAGAAATTTACAGCGAATTTTATGGCGCGAAAACAAAACACAAGAATTAAATCATTATCAATTAAATACTGTTACATACGGTACTGGTCCTGCTGCCTTTTTGGCAATACGATCATTGCATCAAGCTGCTTACAATAAAATGAATACGTATCCTAATGCTTGTAAAATTATTTTAACCGATTTTTATGTCGATGATTTAATTACCGGTACTGACAACATAATTTCTTGTCAAAAATTGAAATCTGACATATCTAGTGTGCTAGAAATGCACGGATTCCCCTAACTCAATGGATGTCAAATCGATTAGAACTTTTAAAACACCTATGAACAATCACAAATGAAAAATTATATAATAGATGAAGATCAAACTGTTAAAACTTTAGGCATATTGTGGAATCCAACAACAGACACCTTTCAATATTCAATAAATGAAAACATTCAAAAGAGTAAAATCACAAAACGCACAATGTTGTCGATTGTTTCACAAATATTCGATCCTTTAGGACTCATTGCTCCTGTCATTATACAAGCTAAAATCATGTTGCAAAATATTTGGAAGCTTCAATTAACTTGGGATGAAGCAGTCTCTCAAGACATTTATGTAAATTTTATCAATTTTATGAATGGTTTAAAATGTTTGAATAATGTAAAAATACCACGCCATATAATTAAAAATAATTATACAAATATACAACTGCATGGCTTTTCTGACAGCTCAGAGTCCGCCTATGGCGCTTGTATATATTTACGAACAAAAGGTGATTTAGAAAATTATCACAGTTACCTCTTATGCGCTAAGGTCTCGAGTTGCCCCATTAAAGGTTCTTTCATTACCAAGATTAGAATTGTGTGGAGCATTGCTTTTATCTAAATTAGTTAACAAAGTTTTAAAATGTCTAAATATTAATTTTACGAATATATATTTATGGACAGATTCAACAATTGTTTTATCTTGGCTCTCCCGTGAACCGTCACATTGGAAAACTTTTGTGGCTAACAGAAGTCGCAGAAATATCACGCTTAACTTCTAATAATTGTACTTGGCTTCACGTCGCATCATCAGAAAATCCTAGTGACCTAATTACGAGAGGCTCAAGCGTCAACGATCTAATAAATAATCAGCTTTGGTGGTCAGGTCCGGACTTTCTGCACAGCAGTACTGATCAATTTAACAATTCACAACATTTACAATTTAGTAATGAAAACGTTCTTGAAATGAAAAGAATTAAAATATCATCACATTTTGTATTAATTTAGATCCTATATTCTCACGCATTTCTGATTTTAAAAAATTAAGAAACGTAACTGCATTTTGTCTAAGATTTATAAATAATATTAAGCCTATCAAATATTCTAAAATGAATAAAATAAGTGGTGATCTAAAACCATTTGAACTTGACAACGCAATCAAACCTTAGTTAAATTGCGCAAACATCATGTTTCAATAAAGAAATATCTGATTTAAAAACTAAATCTAGATTATAAAAAAAAGTAAATTATTATCTCTTAATGTATTTTTGGATCCTGAAAACATATTAAGAGTCGGTGGCAGATTAAGTCAAGCTGATATACATTATGACAAAAAATTCCCCATGTTATTACCAAGCAATCACGAATTTACAAAAAGTTTAATCACTTATGAACATGAAATTACTTTACACGGAGGAGTTCAGACCGTTCTATCAAAAATTAGAACAAAATTTTGGCCAATAAACGCTAAAAACGCTATAAAGGGAATTTTGAGAAAATGCATTAAATGTTATAAAGTAAAACCTAAAACGTATTTACCTTTCATGGGTAATTTACCCTCTCAACGTATCACACCAACAAGACCATTTTTAACCAGTGGCGTAGATTTCGCTGGTCCTTTTTTGATAAAGGATGGGACATTAAGAAATGCAAAATTTGTTAAGGTTTACATTTGCCTTTTCATATGCTTCACAACTAAAGCAATTCATTTAGAATTGGCAGGTGACTTGATGTCAGAAACTTTTCTTAATTGCCTTAAAAGATTCATAGCCCGACGTGGCATTTGTAAAAATTTATACAGTGACAATGGCCTTAATTTCATTGGAGCAAATAACCCTTTTTAAAAAGTCAAAAACACATATATCCAATTTAGTCAGCGAAAATAATATTAGAAATTTTCTATTGGATAACTTTATTAATTGGCACTTTATTCCTCCTCATGCACCAATTTTGGTGGTCTTTGGGAATCTTCAATAAAACAAAATGAAGGTACATTTAGTTAGAATTCTTGGTGAATCAAAAATAATTACGAAAGTTTTTATACTGTCCTAACAACTGTTGAAGCAATCCTAAATTCTAGACCCATAGCAGCCTTATCCAATGATCCTAATGATTTATTACCTCTTACCCCTGGGCATTTTTTAATTGGAGAACCCCTTAACACTGTGTCAGAAATGGATATACAGCATATACCTGAGAATCGCTTTAAAACTTTATCAAAGGCTTCTACGCATGACACAAAACTTATGGTCCCGGTGGTCAAGAGAATACCTACATCAACTTCAACAGCGTCACAAATGGACTACACAAAACTGCGACATTCCAATGATTGGAACTTTAGTTCTATTGAAGGAAGATAATCTACCACCTTTACTGTGGAAAACTGGACGAATTACAGAAGTGTTTCCCTGGGAATGACAATATTGTACGGGGTAGTGAACGTAAAAACACAAAGTGGAATTTTTAAAACGTGCTATAAACAAACTTTGTCCACTTCCAATTATTGACTAATCAAAATGACAATTTATTTTATTTTTTAATAGTCTTAAGTATCATATATATATTTTTTATTTTGTTTATTGAAAGTACTGGACACTTTCAAGGTCGCCGGCTATGGTGAATTTCGGAATAATTTAAATTTACCGCGCATCAAACGTTTTTAAAATTGCGCCAGCATCGCGGACTGAGTTATGTGCTGTGCGCGAACGAAGTCCCGACTTCGTATCGAACATCAGCAGATATAGAGCTTTGGTACTTCACCCAGTTCGGTTATAAACTATTTATATCCTAATCACACATGTATTTTTATTAAATGAATAAATTCGTTAAATGTAAAAGTGTTACATTATTATCAATGAGAAAATAATAGCATTTAAATCACAAAATTATCCAATATCAGTTGCACGTTTGTGTATGAGGAATATTATTCTTCTCACCAATTCATATTACTCATTAAAGATATAGATCAGTGGTCGCCATCCTGTCGATCGCAAGCTACAGGTAGCTCGCGGAGGCAATTCTGGTAGGTCTCACAACGATTTTAAGTTAAAAAATACAAACTGCAAAAATCAGAGAAGCTTCCGAAAATTCCACAAAATAATCTAATTGTCATAATATTAAACATAAACAGCGGCAACGTTGCGGTGAGCGATCTGCCACTGACGCCATCAAGCTAGAATCGGCTAGAACCGACTAGCCGGACCAGCGCGTTAGTATTCGAGAACGATCAGGATTGCTTTTGAACGGGACAAATACGCACGGCGCGGCGACATTGCGCTTAGTATTAAAACTAAAGGCATAACTAACGTCCAGCGGTTGGGTTAGTAGAGAACAACAAAAAAATTATATTATGGCAAGCAGTTGTAAGAAGGTAAAGACATACCACTTTCATTCGGAATGGGGGAGAACAATACTTTTTTACAGAAGTTAAAAATACAAATGTGTGTTTGTTATGTAATACTTCGGTCTCCGTTGCTAAAAAAGGAATAATATTGAGAAACATCATAAAACTGTACATTCTAATTTTAATAAATCATTTCCACTACATTCTGCCGCCAGAAAGGAGAAACTGAAACAGTTTAAAAAAGCAGTTAATTGGACAACAATCAATATTTTTAAGAACAGTTGACAAAAATAAGGCTGCAACTGAAGCATCGTACCGTGTGTCCCAGAATAATTGCACAAAAAAGAAATGATAAAACAGGCGTTTTAGAAGCTGCTGATTCGTTATTTGCCAACTTTAGAAATAAAGGCGAGATAGTTTCAGCTATAAAATCTATGCAACTTTTTGCTAATATAGTGATGAGACGTGTAGTAGTAATGAGCAATGATATTGTTTTTACAGTTAAGAACTGACTTAGATAACTGTGTTGATTTTTCACTTCAACTGGATGAATCAACAGATGTCGTTGACACTGCCCAGATGGCCGTGGTTCCTCAGGATGGTTTTTAGTGATTTTACGATTGAAGAAGATTTTTGAAGTTTATTCCACTGAAAGGACACACTTATGGACAGGAGTTGTTTTCTCATTTAAAAAATATTATTTCTTCCGAGAAAATTCCAATATTGAAAATTGTTGGCTAAACAACCGATGGCGCTCCAGCTATAGTGAGTTGTGATAAGGGTCTGGTGGCGTTATTGTCGTAAAGATGAAACTTTTCCGCAATGTCTCTGTTACCACTTCATTATCCATCCAGCAAGCATTATGTGAAAATTTCCTGAAACTAAACAAAGTTATGAAACTGGTGGTAAAATTGTGAACAAGATTAGAGCTCAAGCGTTACAAAAAAGATTATTCAAAACCTTAGCCGATGAAGTTGACTGTCAATACGGGGACCTACTCCTTCACTCTGAAGTCCGACGGTTAAGTAGAGGACGGGTGCTGAATCGTTTTAATGATGTCCTATCTGGGCATAGTTCAAATTTTTCAAACAACGCGATGAACCGATTCCGGAACTAGAAAAATTCAATATGGCTTAGAGATTTTGGTTTCTCGTGGACATTACAGAGAAATTAAACAAACTTATTTTGCAGCTTCAGGGGAGAGACAAAGAACTAGCGGAAATGATTTTTGATATAAAAGCATTTATCAAAAAGCTGGAGTTTTGGGAACAAAACCTAATTAACAGCGATGCCAAGCATTTTCCGAGTCTTTCAGAAAAAATATCTCAAAATCCATTAGAACCCTATGACAGCAAATATCATGTAGAAATAGTTTCTACCCTGAAGAATAACTTCAAAAATCGTTTTAAGGATTTCAACGAATGGCTTTAGTAGCGCAGTTTGTTGTTTCACCCTTTATGGAAATTGATATCCAACAGTTTGCAACTTGTGTTATGCAGAACTTTGGCGAAGACATCGCTGCAACAGAAATGGAAGGTAATTGAGTTTCAAATTGATTTAGCCTTAAAATCGTTAGTCTCAAGTACCAAATATATCTGGCCTATTGTAAGTAAAGACAAATATTCAGTTCTATGCCGTGTTGCCTTGAAAGTGAAAGCATTATTCAGTTCAACCTATTTGTGTGAATCTTCTTTTTCCAATATGAAGTTTATTAAGAACAAATATCGCAATCGACTTACAGATGAACATTTGGATAATTGTATTCGAATGGCTGTATTAAATTATACTGCAAACATTAAAAAAATTATCGATGAGCCTGAGTGTCAGCCTTCTAATTGAACGTGCTTTTTATTTTTCAATGTTTATGTTTATGATAGTGCGTTACTTTTTTGTTGTTATTATTAACTATTTTTAAATCTTACGTGACATGCCGTTGTGGCTGGATAAAAGTTTGTGTTTATTTTTCAAACACCTTCGTTTGGTAGGTAGGAATGTAGCTTATGAAACAGTACGTACTAGTAATATTAATTATTTTATAGTTTATTATTAGTACCTATGTAATTACCAGTTAAATATAAAATAAATACATATAATGATAAATTAACTGTGGATTATTTCATTTACGTTGCGTTACGTGGCTTCCGTGTGGGTAGCTCGCTGTTTATTCCAAAATTAACAAAGTAGCTCAACACGTTGAGAGGTTGGCGACCACTGATATAGATATTCCAACAGAAATAATAAAATTTGGTGTATGCACGCATCTTTGATACTTCACCTACATTGGATTTCAAGAAAGCATACACCAAATTTTAAAACCGAAATGTTCAACTTCAAATTTAGAAATACACATACCAAAAGGGCATTATAGAATATTCATGATAAAATAATAACTAGGACTTAGGTAGATGGGACATGGTCAGAACGGAGAGTGAGTATCCTATTAGAAAATTGGTGGCCTAACATGTAGAGAAAACCAGTAAGAGATGCAGACAAAGAGGGTTCTTGTTGTATATCATCAAAAACGAAAAACTACTGGACTAATTTTCATAATAAGGAACGATAAGATAGGAAAATGCTCATAAGAGCAACCAGGATATCTCGTAAGTTTAGTTTAAAACCATATGCCTCTATTTTTCATCTGATTGTCTTGAAATTTTTTACAGTTATTAATCAATATTCATTGCTTGGGACAGAAACAAACTTTTTTTAATTTTCTTTTTTTTATTAAATAAGTAAATTTTTGGAAATTGTTATGTTTCTGCCCTAATGTATAATAAATTTAAAAATTATTGATGGTCTTTATTTTTTTTAAAAAAGTAAATACTTTTTAAATGGGATTAATATTGCGCTTTTAATTAAAATTGGCCGCCAGGTGCTGCTACAATCTGCTATAACGGGCGAGGCTCGATGTGGCAATGCTGCACTGAGCGATATCGACCAAAATTATTTCGCTCTGCATGATTTTGGTGTATTACTTTCAGTCGTAGAATTTTTTAAATTTTTGAATTAGTAGTAACATAATATTTTCTATTTATTAATATTTTGAATTACGTATTTTTTTTTTGGAAATAACTAGTAATTTTTATAATAAACATTACATCTCATTTATCGGTTTGAAGATTGTAAGAGGAAAGCGAAAATGTCGTTTCAGAATTATTCGAGATTTCTTTCGAATTTGATAATTTTTTAAGGAAAAAATATTTAGGGAAGAATAGAAGGTGACATGGATGGACATATGATTTAAAAAAAATATCTGTTTTTATATGAGTCAAATATTTATTTGTTTTTTTATAAATTTACATTTCTTAATTATTTTCTACAGTTGTCTCTAATGTTCAAGTTCATTGTTGCCCTTGGATCAACTAGCTCCGGAAGAAGACAGTTGGAAAAAAACATTTTTAATTTCGGAACCATATCGTTTAACCAGAAGTTCTCATCTTTATAAATATATAAAAAGGACATTAATAAAGTTAAACAAAAATTAATTAATACCTAATTACCTCTTTAATTAAGCAACCTTTTGGACTTCATATAAAGAAGTAGTATTTTTCTTGTTTTGTTATTGCTAATTGCCGTTGGACCTGGAAGTAATATTCATGTCTTCTATTGAGTTTGTCTGCCCTCTTCTGGACTCATGTCTTTAATATTCAAAGGACACTTTATTTCTAAATGGCGTTGTCATCCACTAATCCATCTGGACTAGCACCCAAAAAACTATATTCTTTATCGATGAATAGCTCACATTTTTTTACTTTGTGTTTGGAGATTGCCTCAAAATCTTCGACTGCAAACGGCTCGTTTAATTTCCCATATTGTATGGCGTT
>OV651817.1:22403774-22434182 GCA_927349885.1 Psylliodes chrysocephalus
TATTTTTAAATGACTATTCAATTTTAAATATAATTTAGTCCGTTGCTGGTAAGCACGAAAAAAGAAATAATATACGATAGGAGCAGTGAATATGTGGCATTTTGTTTACTCTAGAAAAAATACGTGCTGTTGAGTATATTTCAAGGAAACTACAATGTAATTATATCTAGGACAAGCGAAGGAAAATTCTGAAAATAATAATTATTACAAACTTTCAACAAGGTCAATCCCGCAATCTGGCAAAGTTTCCTCTCTGGTGCATTAAAGTGTATATCCAGTTGTCACGTTCGACTGGTCATGATTGAAAGCCTCGCAAATTCGCCGGACGATGATGTCAACGCAGGGAATTGTCATGTGTCACTTTAGTCACAACCAGAGTTATACATTTGATAAATTAATCTTCGGCTCATTGCTCTTGTCTGCTCTCCGGCAGTATTTCGATTCATAAAAAGACTAACGGACGAAGAATGTGTGTAAGGCGACGAATATGAATAAGTTTAATGATGTGTGGAAGTGGAAAAACTGGAATAGGTTCGCTTTGACGTACAAAATGGATATTACTTATCGCAAAAATACGACGGAAAAAGAACTTTGGAGCTTTTTTATACGATAAAAATAAAAGTTAAAATCGGAATGTTAACTTAACCGTTGTGTTTATTTATTTCAAGAATTTTTATTCAACACGTTAGCTGCCATGAGTACCATGTTGTTACGCTCTGCCCTTACTTATGAAAGGGGCCAAGCGTAATTTCTGCTAGCTCCTTAAATTTTTTGATTTCCGGAGAGTAGGGTCGGGTCCTTAGTCAGAACTTAATAAAACGCAATTCTCGTCTGACAGCTATTTAATTTTTGGGGTTAGATGAAATAAATAAATATGTCAACAAAAGAAATATGGGGAAAAATATGAAATTTGAAATTATCACGCCGATATATCGGTAAATATATATATTATAATAGTGAGTATATGTAAAAAGAGGTCCCCGAATGGTACTATCCGTTACAAACCCGTACTTATACCACGTAAGTATTAATCTGACTCTTAATAACAAAAGATGTTTTCGTAACTATAAAAATCTACCGAAATATATCCAGTCTATTCATTAGCTATTTGATACGGTAAATATTAGCTTGTCCTATGGAATTAATATTAAAATATTTGTAGGTAGTTCCTAAAACGGTATGTGGCCGGTTTGAGGTTATGTCGGAACCTCGTGGCAAATGGGGGCCTTTAATGTAACGGAATGGTCTTACTTGTGATATCGATGGTCAGTCGTCTGGTGCAGCTTGCTATACTTTCGGTCCCAAGCAAGGTTTCACAAGGGTAAGCGGCAAATATTCCTTAATTAGTGAGGGGGGTTGATCCTGGGGTAATCAGTCTTGATAAAATCCTTCTGCCTTGCCTGTAGAATACGAACTGGTACTAGAAAGTTAAGCAGGAGGTGCGGTAGATTAGCTATAAGCGATAGCGAAGATAGCTTGAAGAAGAAGGAAGAGCCGTAAAATAGTAGAAGGTGACTCGGAAAGTTCCCAGATAATTAAAAGGAGGCCTGAAAGAGGGATTTGCATAAGCCATACATATAAATAGCCTTATAAACTATAGGTAAGCCAAGAAAGCTGTCTTATTTAATTTTAAGGACTCACCTGGAGCTGTTGGGCGACCTTTTTAGTTGTAAATTCAGTTGGTAAATATATTTAAATCCACCAAAAGGTGATTCAAACCACAACGATTTATTTGGTATATTTTACTAACTGATTTAATCGTTTTTAGCTCAACGTTCAGATCCTACAAACAGTAGAACATATGGCACATGTTACCACAAAGCTGAGCTTATAAAAACTGACTCAAGGAAGTTTCCCAAGATGGTAGAAAATCCATGTAAGTCAATAAAAGGTCTTTAATAGTCAAGGTTAACAGGACAAAGTCTGGTAAGAGTGTGGCCCTTATTGTTAAAAGAAGAATTTGACATGTGTGGATGTCATAAAATAAATGTAAACAAATAATAACATGTACTTATAGATATCAGATATTTAAAAGAGTTATGTGTACTATTTTGTGTAGTAAAATACAGTTCTTTGAACTTTAAAGTATTCACTAGATGTAATCAGGCTGACAAATATAAGACAAAAGGTTAGAATGGGTTTTAATGTAAAATAAAATACTAAATTAGGATCCTTACGATTCAAGTTTAGAATTTAGTAAATCGATCGATTATATCCCCAGTAGAAGTAAATAAATAGGGATAATGTAGGACACAATATATATAAAAAGAGAATAAAGCTAAAATAGGATAATGTAGAATAGATTAGGTATATAATTAGGGTAGATTAGTAATTAGAGTAGCTTAGGGTAAGTTAGAATAGAGTAGAAATAGAATAGTGTACATAGTTAAGCATATAATAATTTAGGGTAGCGTAGAATAGGTTAGAAGTAGAGTAGTGTAAATAGTTAAGCGTAAAATAGTATTAGAATAGATTAAGATAGAATAGTTTAGTTTAGGATAGTCTAAGATAGAATAGTTTAGTTTAGTATATATTAAGATAGAATAGTTTAGTTTAGGATAAAATAGTATATATTAGGCTAGAATTAGATATAAATTTAGTATAATCAATAACAAAATAAAAAAAAACCATTTATTGTTTACACACTTTGCTGTTTTGGCTAAAACTATTCTAGATAGAATTTTTGACCCGTAACAATGTCAGGTGTTTCAAGTAATATATGACAACGATCGCGTGCACCTAAATAGTTTTAGGCGAGAATACGTTGTTCTGTTACTTGTACAAAACATAACTATGTAGTTCTCACATGCAAACGATAACTACCCAATGAGCACACGTACGTAAAAAAAAAAAAACGTTGAAAACTGGTTAAGAACCAAAAGTATAAAACGTTCAAATCTCGATGATAATAACGTTATTTGCAATTAAACCTTATAAAAAACGTATTATTTTATCAAATTTATACATATACGCATTTTTATACAATATTTAAAATATTTTAGATTTAATATCAAGGTAGATAAAATAATATGCATATTATTATATCTATGGTAGGTAAAAAAGGTTTATTTTGTAGCAAGAGTTACAAAAAAATGTATCCTAATTTTAAGAACTTAATCCATTGATTTTCTAAACAAAATTATTGTTAATCTTATGTTTTATGCAACTGGATTATTTTAACAAAAAAATCTGATGTGTCCAACACATGACTTTCCTATCTAGTTTTTATAGGATTTTTCCGGTTATTTTGTACAACCTATTGCAGCATCTCTATAAATGTTTAGAGGATAAACTAAATATATACATTGTCCACATACATCTACCTCGAAACATTTTTCTATAGATATTCATTGAAAACGAAAATACTGAAAAATTTAAATTTAGCACTTTTCCATTACGGTCCATTTTAGAAAAATCATGTGTAAACAAAAATTATAGAGATCGATATCGCAAACAACTTTTAGTTCAACAATTTTCATAAAAATCAGAATTTTGCACATTTTGTCAAATTTCTCGGATACGGACCATTTCAGGAAATTTTAACATAAAACAAAAATTATAGATAATAATATTATAAGTAACTTTTATTTAAACAATTTTCTTCTCCAAACATAAATAACAGATATATTCCATAAAATATAAAAACGGCCTCCCATAAAGTACCCCCCTAGATGTTCCGACTTTGTCCAAAATCTAATCATTTCACTTCAGGCCGAAATAAACCTTAAGTTTAAAATTAATTGTTATTTTCTTTATCCGTTTTTGAGTTTTCTTCAAAATTCGAAATTTACACATTTTCTCAAATATCTCGAATACCGTTCATTTTAGAGAAATTATTAATAGAATAAAAATTATAGAGAATTATATTACAAACAACTTTTATTTAAACGATTTTTATAAAAAAATATTTTTTTTACATTGTGTCAAATTTCTCGAATACGGACCATTTTAGGAAAATTTTGTAAGGAACAAAAAATATTGATAAGTAATTTTTTTCTCCAAACGTTATTAACAGATATATTCCATAAAATATAAAAATGACTACCTATAAAGTACACCCCCAGATATTCCGACTCTGCCCAAAATCTAATCAGTTCATTCTGACAGCGAGGCTTCAAAAAGCTCTCTCAAAAGATCCACACCAAAGCATTGGTGCGCTAATCAACGAGGATGGCACGAAAACTGTCAACCTCGAAGATAGCATCAAACTTCTGCTGTCAACACACTTCCCTGACTCGGTCATCACAGACGTGGCCGACTGGGCAGGGGAAGAATACAATCCATCTGTCTAAAATTGGCAAACTGCCAAACACATTGTAGACGATGAAAAAATTAGATAGGTAATATCCAGCTTTTCTTCATTTAAATATCCAGGACCTGACGCTATCTATCCAGCCCTACTTTAGTAGGGTCACACACACACACACACACACACACACACACACACACACACACACACACACACACACACACACACACACACACACACACACACACACACACACACACACACACACACACACACACACACACACACACACACACACACACACACACACACACACACACACACACACACACACACACACACACACACACACACACACACACACACACACACACACACACACACACACACACACACACACACACACACACACACACACACACACACACACACACACACACACACACACACACACACACACACACACACACACACACACACACACACACACACACACACACACACACACACACACACACACACACACACACACACACACACACACACACACACACACACACACACACACACACACACACACACACACACACACACACACACACACACACACACACACACACACACACACACACACACACACACACACACACACACACACACACACACACACACACACACACACACACACACACACACACACACACACACACACACACACACACACACACACACACACACACACACACACACACACACACACACACACACACACACACACACACACACACACACACACACACACACACACACACACACACACACACACACACACACACACACACACACACACACACACACACACACACACACACACACACACACACACACACACACACACACACACACACACACACACACACACACACACACACACACACACACACACACACACACACACACACACACACACACACACACACACACACACACACACACACACACACACACACACACACACACACACACACACACACACACACACACACACACACACACACACACACACACACACACACACACACACACACACACACACACACACACACACACACACACACACACACACACACACACACACACACACACACACACACACACACACACACACACACACACACACACACACACACACACACACACACACACACACACACACACACACACACACACACACACACACACACACACACACACACACACACACACACACACACACAGCGCCCTCTATTACGAAATATTAAAATTATGCTATTGGTCATCATCTGTTGAAATAATATTATTTTCTTCTTAGTTTAAAAATATTCATAATTTATACTAGAAAAAAAAAGTTTTCATTAAAGCTATAGTCTGAATAAAAGAGGAGTGCAGTAAAAGTGGGGAAATAATAAATAAATAATAATTTATTTGCAGTATTACAAATACAGTAGCATTAAATACATACATTTTATTTAATTTAATACCACAAAAAGGAATATCAGACAGCAGATCTGATATTAATTGCTATCCCTGATAGTGTAGACAAATTATTAAAAAAAGAACAAAGATTAAATAAATTGTGGCACAATCGAACCAAAAGTATAAATATAAATTTTTATGCAGGTAAATTTACATTTTATTATTACATAGAAAGATTATCTTGACTAGATATTCTCTGACATCAAGAAACATTTGTACTTTTTCTTAAATATAATTGTCAAGGGATGTTTTAGTTTAGGAGGAACCAGGTTATATAGTTTAAATATATAAGAGAATGAACCTTGAAATTTTGAGGTACGATGGTGAAGTGGAGATATATGCCCTCTAAACCTTGTATGCACATTACTTTGAAATGTAATTTTGTTATAGAGATATAGAGATGACTTTAATAAAATGATCTTGTGATACAACGTTACCATGTGTAGTTTCCTTCTAGATTCCATATTTAACCATTTAGTTTCAATTAGTTTGTAACTAATTCTTTCGTATTTTTTTCTACCATAAATGTAGCGAAGACAAGAATTTTGGACTCTTTAAATACGATTAATATCCACACAGTCAATACAAGGCCCGTAGATGACATCGCAGTAATTAAAGTGACTAAGAACCATTGTATCACAAAGTAGTATTTTTGTACTTTGATCTATAACATGGCGATGCGGGTAAAGCATTTTCAAATTTGCGTAAGCTCTTTTTACTTTCCTATCTGTATACAGATATAAGCAAAGTATAAGAATCATGATTTTTTTCGACCTCGAGTTTTCGACGGATTTTCACGTTTTGAGGTCCCCTGAATCCGTTTTGACTATTTTCGCGATAATGTCTGTCTGTGTGTGGGTGTGTGTGTGTGTGTGTGTGTGTGTGTGTGTGTGTGTGTGTGTGTGTGTGTGTGTGTGTGTGTGTGTGTGTGTGTGTGGTGTGCGTGCGTGCGTGCGTGCGTGCGTGCGTGCGTGTGTGTGTGTGTGTGTGTGTGTGTGTGTGTGTGTGTGTGTGTCTGTCTGTCTGTCTGTCTGTCTGTCTGTGTGAGTGTGTGTCTGTCTGTCTGTGTGAGTGTGTGTGTCTGTCTGTGTGAGTGTGTGTGTCTGTCTGTGTGAGTGTGTCTGTGTGTGTGCGCGCGCGTGTGTATGTGTGTGCGTGAGTTTCGATTTTTCGATTTTACGATTTTTCGATTTTTCGATTTTTCGATTTTTCGATTTTTCGATTTTACGATTTTTCGATTTTTCGATTTTTCGATTTTTCGATTTTTCGATTTTTCGATTTTTCGATTTTTCGATTTTTCGATTTTTCGATTTTTCGATTTTTGATTTTTCGATTTTTCGATTTTTCGATTTTTCGATTTTTCGATTTTTGATTTTTCGATTTTTCGATTTTTCGATTTTTCGATTTTTCGATTTTTCGATTTTTCGATTTTTCGATTTTTCGATTTTTCGATTTTTCGATTTTTCGATTTTTCGATTTTTCGATTTTTCGATTTTTCGATTTTTCGATTTTTTGATTTTTCGATTTTTCGATATTTCGATTTTTGGATTTTTGGATTTTTCGATTTTTCGATTTTTCGATTTTTCGATTTTTCGATTTTTCGATTTTTCGATTTTTCGATTTTTCGATTTTTCGATTTTTCGATTTTTCGATTTTTCGATTTTTCGATTTTTCGATTTTTCGATTTTTCGATTTTTCGATTTTTCGATTTTTCGATTTTTCGATTTTTCGATTTTTCGATTTTTCGATTTTTCGATTTTTCGATTTTTCGATTTTTCGATTTTTCGATTTCTCGATTTTTTGATTTTTCGATTTTTCGATTTTTCGATTTTTCGATTTTTCGATTATTCGATTTTTCGATATTTCAATTTTTCGATTTTTCGATTTTTCGATTTTTTGATTTTTTGATTTTTTGATTTTTTGATTTTTCGATTTTTCGATTTTTCGATTTTTCGATTTTTCGATTTTTCGATTTTTCGATTTTTCGATTTTTCGATTTTTCGATTTTTCGATTTTTCGATTTTTCGATTTTTCGATTTTTCGATTTTTCGATTTTTCGATTTTTCGATTTTTCGATTTTTTGATTTTTCGATTTTTCGATTTTTCGATTTTTCGATTTTTCGATTTTTCGATTTTTCGATTTTTCGATTTTTCGATTTTTCGATTTTTCGATTTTTCGATTTTTCGATTTTTCGATTTTTCGATTTTTCGATTTTTCGATTTTTCGATTTTTCGATTTTTCGATTTTTCGATTTTTCGATTTTTCGATTTTTCGATTTTTCGATTTTTTGATTTTTCGATTTTTCGATTTTTCGATTTTTCGATTTTTCGATTTTTCGATTTTTCGATTTTTCGATTTTTCGATTTTTCGATTTTTCGATTTTTCGATTTTTCGATTTTTCGATTTTTCGATTTTTCGATTTTTCGATTTTTCGATTTTTCGATTTTTCGATTTTTCGATTTTTCGATTTTTCGATTTTTCGATTTTTCGATTTTTCGATTTTTCGATTTTTTGATTTTTCGATTTTTCGGTTTTTCGATTTTTCGATTTTTCGATTTTTCGATTTTTTGATTTTTTTATTTTTTGATTTTTTGATTATTTGATTATTCGATTTTTGGATTTTTGGATTTTTGGATTTTTGGGTTTTTCGATGTTTCGATTTTTCGATTTTTCGATTTTTCGAGGGTGTTATTTTCGTTACTTAATTTCTTGATTCGGTCGCCTCGCTCAAATCCCGCGATAAAATCTATGCAATAGCTTAAACAAAAATAGATATTAGAAATAAAATAATAAAGAAATCTTTTTTTTTTCTTTAGTGTACGGCTTCAACATCTAAGGTCATTAGCCTAGTGTTCTATGTAGGTTATGGATTGTACTAGTAGTCTAATACTCCATAGTGTAGAAGTATTAGTACTCTAATACTCCTACACCCCTACATACAGGCCTTGTTACTGTTTCCTTGCGCCACTTTAGTAACAGCACTGTTAATTAGAACCCAACAGTGAATGGTCGAGTGGGGAATCCTACCAAGGCATCAGAATTAATTTTAAATAATTAAATTAAATAAAAAAATCCCGGCCAACGGTGGGATTCGATCCTGAGACCTTCCGATCTCAAAGTCATGACTCTAACCACTGAACCAACCCACCCCCCTTAATAAAGAAATCAAAGAGAAGAGAAAGTAAATAAAAGGAAAAAAAATTGAGTGTAAAGAAAAAAAAAAAGGTGATAAGAGTAACGGACTCATTTAGTCGCCTCTTACGACAAGCTAGGTGGCTATGGACGTATTGTACTCTTACTGTCCCGCTGGTCCATACGGGGAAATATCAAGAGAAAAGGAAGGTAGGGCACCACCTACCTTTACTAAATAAAAAACAAACAAACAAATTTAGAGATAGTCATTATAAATTTTTCTCAAAGATAATTAATAAAGGTATTCTTATTTGATAAATAGCTAGTTACTATTACAATATTGATTTCCCTCCCAAAACTAGATAAAACAAACTACTGTTTGCAAGAATGAAGTAAAAAAAAAACCTAATAAGTGCGCTTGAGAAATATGAAAGACACAGAACATCAATGCAAACATCCACGGTACCAAAACACACAAAAGAAGTTCACTATTGGCTCATCGAAATAAAAGGTAAAAACTCAAATCAACACCGCAAAGTTCCAAGTTCCTCTGTATACAGAGAGGAAAGTAAAAAATCAATAATCAGGCATTCCAACGACCTGTCAAACAATGTGTGCCAGTGGGAAATTCTTGTATATCTAAGGGGGTAGCGACATAGTCTTGCAACTTGGACGCTATTTTTATTCGAAGTAGTAGTCGCCAAGCCTGCCAATTTATGAAGAAATGTATAGGTAGGTTTTTTAAATATTATTTTTATTGTGTTTGACATAAAATATTTATATGTAATCCATTATTCATGATTTTACGTAAAGTAGATAGAATACATCGTATGTCGTCACCCTTAGATATACCAAACCTTCCCACTGGCAATTCATTTGTTTGGAATGCCTAATTGACCATAATATTCCATACTACTTGCCTACGATTTCTTCAAGGGCGTTTAGTTGGCAAATATGTCACAATTAAAATAGGTTATGTGTTATATATGTTACTATCGCCGTTTATGTTATTTTAACACAGATTTTAGTATAAATAAAAGTCACTAATTTGAGGAACTATTTATTCTTTTTAGTCTCGAGTCTCGACACATACTGGTTGGAAATAAAAACTGAAAAACATTTTATATGAATTATACAGGGTGTACCTAACACCTCTTTCCTTAAAAAAAATTAACAAACATTTTAACTTCTCCAAAATCTTATTCTAATCCTATAACTAAGCGATCCGGTGGTTTCAACCCACTTCGCCGTCTTAAATTTCTACTAACCCCACTTTGAGCTACCACTGGTTCACTAACACTTACATTTTCATTTACCAAAGTCTTCTCTTTACATATCTCTGAGCGTGGGAGAATCGAAACGTCACTTTTATCCAGTGAATAATAATTAGGTTTTAATTGATTTGCGTGACGTTTCCATTCCATTCCACTATCAGTTTTTATAATGTACGTCCTTCTACCTAAAATTTCCTTAATGCTTCCGGCACACCACTGTGTTTTGCTTGCCCTAAAATCCCGAGCCCAAACACGGTCATTTTTCTTAAAATAAACCTTCCTGTTGGAGCTGTAGTACTTTTGTTGGTAATTTTGCTTACTTTCCACAAACGAACTAACCGAAGGTAATGAAAAATCGAATTTGGTTCTGATTTTACGATTTAAAAGTAATTTTGATGGCTTTTCACCCGTGGTGGTGTGTGGAGTATTACGGTGATGAAATAAAAATCTTTGTATAATTAAATGTATGTCACAAGTAGAATTTTCATGACGGGCCTTTAAAATAGCATTTTTCATAATTTTCACTGCACTCTCCGCTAAACCATTGGTGGCAGGATGGTAAGGCGCACTAGTCAAATGTTTTATACCGCAACAAGATAAAAATTTTTGGAACTCATCAGAAGTGAAAGTTGTGGCATTATCTGTGGTAATTTCTAATGGTAACCCGAATCTTGCAAAAAGCTCTCGAAAAATTTTTATGGTGGAAGTAGCTGTCAAATTAAAAATTTCATAACATTCAATCCATTTTGATGTGGCATCTTGTATGACTAAAAAATTTTTATTGAATAAGGGTCCGAAGAAATCAGCGTGCAACCGAGTCCACGGTTCCTTAGGCCAGTCCCATACAGTCAATGACATTTTAGATGGATTACTAGCATACGCAGCACAAGATTGACAGTTTTTTGATAGGTTCTCTATTTGAGCATCTATCGATGGCCACCACACATAAGACCGTGCTAATGATTTCATTTTAACTATGCCCATATGTGTGCTATGTAATTCATCCAAGATGTACTTTTTAATTTTTTCTGGTACTATTAGTCTGTAACCCCACATCAAACAATTTTGTTCTATGGTAATTTCATTTTTCCTAATAAAAAAACTCCTAAATTCTTCTGAAGGACACTTAATAGGCCAACCATTTTCAACAAAAAAAAATATTTTACTAAGGACAGGATCCTTAGCTGTTTCCTTTTTTATTATACTACAATCTATTGAAAAGTTTGATTCAGAAAAAAAATGTAAATATGAAATATTCGAATTTATATTGAAATTTAAAAATTCATCATTCTCATTTATTTGTTTAACTGGCAATCGTGATAAACAGTCAGCGACATTTTTTTCTGAAGTGACATATTTAATTTCATAATCAAAACTTGATAAAATGTGGGCCCACCTTTGTAATCTATTGGCTGCGAAAATCGGAAGTCCCTTTTTTTCTCCAAAAATGGTAAGTAAGGGTCTGTGGTCCGTTACTAATAAAAATTTTTGATTGCAAAGGTATTGAAAAAATTTTTTTAAACCAAATATTATAGCAGCAGCCTCTTTCTCGATTTGCGAATAAGACAGTTCAGCAATATTTAGGAGGCGTGAGGCAAAAGCGATGGGTTTTTCGGAACCGTCATCGTAAACATGACTTAAAGTGGCTCCTAACGCAAACTGAGAAGCATCAACTGTCAATTTAATTTTTTTTGCTGGATCGAAATGAGCAAGAACAGAGGGAGACAATAATATATTCTTAGCTTTTTCAAAACTATTACTACATTCCGCTGTCCAAGACCATTTAACATCTTTTTTTAGCAAGTTGTAAAGAGGCTTTAAAATTGCTGAAGCATTGGGTATAAATTTGCAATAATAATTTATCATTCCCAAAAAAGATTTCAATTCTGTAACCGTTTTTGGTATTGGGGCCTTTTTAATTGCCGTTACTCTAACATCTAAGGTATGTAAACCATTTTCGTCTATCTTATGGCCTAAATATTGAACACTTTCTTGAAAAAGAGAACACTTTTCTTTTTTTACTTTTAACCCACATTCTTTTAGCCGCTGAAAAACCTGTTCTAAACGCTCTAAATGTTCTTGATCATTTTTCCCAGTTATCAAAATGTCATCTAGAAAACATACCACCCCTGGAACTGCAAACATTTGTTCCATAATCGATTGAAATATTGATGGAGCACTTGTAACTCCATAAGGGAGTCTTGTATAGGAAAATAAACCTCTGTGAGTCGAGATGGTAACCAATTCTCTAGAATCATCTGTCAATAAAATTTGTTGATACGCTTCTGAGAGGTCTATTTTAGAGAATTTTTTTCCACCTTGTAGTTCTGAGAAAATATATTCTATACGCGGCAAAGGAAATTGTTGAACTTGCAAACAAGGGTTTATGGTAACTTTAAAGTCACCACATATTCGTAATGATCCGTCTGGCTTTAAAATTGGGACAATTGGGGTTCCCCAATTTGAAAATTCTGTTGGGACCAATACCCCAATTTTTACTAATCGATCTAACTCTTTTTCAATCATAGGTTTGAGTGCAAATGGCACCGGTCTTGGTTTAAAAAATTTTGGTACGGTACCTTCTTTTACATTTAAAGCAATTGGAAATTTATTGAAAGTGCCAATTTCTCTGTCAAAAATTTCGTGGTACTTTTTTAATAAATAGGAAATTTTGGTAGATGGACTTACATTTTTATTATTATTATCACATGATACGTATTTAATTTTATTTATACCTAAATTTAACATTTGAAGCCCATTTCTACCTATTAGTGGAGGTCCACCATTTTTAATAACGTAAGTTTTTAGCACAAATGATTTATTTTCAAAAACAATATTGGCGTTGCAATAGCCCAAAGGTTCAATAGTAAAACCTACATAATCTTTTAATGTCAAGTCACTTTTATTTAAAATTATATGTTTAAAATGTTTTAAATAAAGCTTTTCCGAAATTGCAGAATGAGCGAATCCCGAATCTGCTTCAAAATTTAATGGAATTTTTTCTACTAGTAGTTTAATATAAGTAGGTTTTACGTTTCCTTGATTGTCTATTAACGTTTCCTGAAATACTCTGATATTAAAAATAGTTTCGTCCACATTATCATAATCATCATTATCAGTAATATTTGTTAAAAAATTTTGAGCTGCTCTTTTATTACATTGGGGTGCCAAATGTCCCTTAATTCCGCAGCGGTGGCAAATACAATTTTTATAAGCGCACTGATTGGAAAAATGGTTTTCACGACCACATACACTACACTTACTTGTTGATGACTGCTGACGGTAACTGGGTTTATCGCCACTTACTCTTTGATTTGTACGGCCCTGCTGGTACACTTTAACACCACTTGAAGATGGCATTTGCTGCTGTTGTACTGAAGTTGACTCGTACCCTCTCCGCATCGGTCTGTGATAATTTACCGGTTCAGATTTCACCACCGCACTTAAGCTATTTCGGGTAGTGTGTTCCTGAATAGCTGATTCTTTAGCTAAAGCTATTTTTACCACTTGTTGTAAATTAACCTTTGTTGCATCTTCTTCAAACAGACGATCCATAATTCTTTCGTCATTAATGCCCACTACAAATAGGTCACGCATAACCGTATTTAACTCGGTTTGGAAACCACAATTTGAAGCTAAACTTTTGACTCTTGCTTCCCAATCTGATACACCTTCATTTAATAACCGTTTACTATTGTAGAATTTTAAACGTTCCGCAAAATACGATTTTACGGGCGAAAAATGTTCGATTAAAATTGTAATCAATTCGTCGTAACTTTTAGTATCTGGCAAATTTGGCACACACAAATTTCTAACTAAAATATAACAGTCTTCCGATAGTGTGTTTAACAAAATAGCCTTTTTTTGTTCGGCTTCCGCAATTTTGTTTGCTATAAAAAACTGTTTAAGTCTTTCTGTAAATACTGAAAAATTCGAAGATTTGGGGTCAAAAATATTTAAACTTCCCAAAAGTCCAATACTTTCTTGTTTGTTAGGTATTTTTTTTTTATTTTGTTTTTTTTAGCACCGGCACCGATTTAATTCACAATCTATATTTTACCGAAAGGTCACCGGCAAAACAAAAACAATACCGATAAAATAATTTCAGTAATTATGAAGAAACACTGCTACGATTGCACTTTTAGTTAATTACGCGTGGATTTTAGATCACTACTCGCCGCCAATTGTTATATATGTTACTATCGCCGTTTATGTTATTTTAACACAGATTTTAGTATAAATAAAAGTCACTAATTTGAGGAACTATTTATTCTTTTTAGTCTCGAGTCTCGACACATACTGGTTGGAAATAAAAACTGAAAAACATTTTATATGAATTATACAGGGTGTACCTAACACAATCTTTGGTAACCAACCACATACTTTGATTACTATACGAGGCAAGAGAGAGGTCCGACACGCCCAACATAGGGCGCGGCCATTTTGAACCCTGTGACACAGTTTGCAGCTAAAGAATCAGATCGCTCACTCTGCGTCTGCACTTTTGATCTCAATGTTTCAGTTTATATACTTTGCAACTCGGATAGTACAATATATGACAACCGCCTATAATAAAACAGAAGTCTTCTGCGTATCCTGAATTTGTATCCCTGGAGTGGATGTTATTTTGGAATTTTCAACTGGTCCGAGTGAGCTAACTGATTATTTAGCAATAAACTGTGACTTCAAAAATAATATTCACTGACACTGACAGCAGCAAGCAAAATATCAGGTGCGTTTTAATCATCCGCTTCTGCTTCCCGTATTGTCGATTTAGTCGTTTTAACCTGTCAGATTAAAACAAGAAAACCGACAATTCCGAAGCAGAAGCGGATGATTAAAACGCACCTATTAAAAATATTGCGACAAGATGTAGGCAACACGTAATAAGGGTTCAAAATGACGGAGTTTTCTATCTCCTTTTAAAAGGCACTCAGAAAGTTGCGCAGTGCGACCATTCTCAAATTACAGTATGTGCAACCAACACTTTTACTATACGGAGAATGGTCGCACTGCGCAGCTTTCTCAGTGCCTTTTAAAAGGAGATAGAAAACTCTGCCATTTTGAACCCTTATTACGTGTTGCCTACATCTTGGCGCAATATTTTTAATAGGTGCGTTTTAATCATGGAGACTACACAAGGAGCACGCACTCCATGTATAACAAGCTTACTGTGTTAAATAGAGTATTTTAAGAGGGCGCTAGTGTTCCATGAGTACCAAAATGGCATAAGAGAATGAGGCGGTAGTTTGAAATAAAATAAATAATTCTAATTAATTATTAATTAATTAATTAATTAATTATAACTCTAATTATATTTATTTAATTTAAAAACATTTGACCCGTGTTTACGTTAATTAAATAATCGGTTACTTTATTTTCACGTTAACTTCACATTTGTTTATTCCTCTATATTCACACCGGTACAAAAGAAAAATTAGCGACGCTAGTGGTGAAAAATGAAAGCTTTATTTATACGATAAAGCGCGGACATACTCTGGCAAATGCCACACTTGAGTGCGTGCTCCTTGTGTAGTCTCCATCGTTTTAATCATCCGCTTCTGCTTCGGAATTGTCGGTTTTCTTGTTTTAATCTGACAGGTTAGAACGACTGAACCGACAATTCCGGAAGCAGAAGCGGATGATTAAAACGCACCTGATATTTTGCTTGCTGCGTCAGTGTCAGTGAATATTATTTTTGGGGTCACAGTTTATTGCTAAAGAATCAGTTAGCTCACTCGGACCAGTTGAAAGTTTCAAAATAAAATCCACTCCAGGGATACAAATTCAGGATACGCAGAAGACTGCTGTTTTATTATAGGCGGTTGTCATATATTGTATTATCTGAGTTGCGCAGTGTATAAACTGGAACATTGAGATAAAAAGTGCCGACGCAGAGTGAGCGATCTGATTCTTTAGCTATAAACTGTTATTACCATTTCTCTTTCAGATTTATAGGGGATGGAAGGGTTATTTCTTTTTATTAGCTCAGTTTTATAAAATTCGGGAGAGTAGGGTCGGGTTCTTAGACACAACGCAAATTTTTATAAATTCAATTTAATTTTTGACAGCGTCTGACATTTATTTCAGAGGTTAGAAGTACCGAAGAGAACAAAAAAAAAATATAATATGAATATAAAAAAAAAAGATACCACGCCGTGATTCAGTAGGTAAAATAATAATTATATATATCATGCAATTGTATCTACAAATTATGGTTACAATCTGAGGTACACGTCCGCAAATAGGCCTAAATGTTACAAACGGTAATCCAGAATTGTAAGTAAGCTTTATAAAATGGTTTTACCTCTATATATAACCCTAATATTATCAATTTCTAAGGTAAATTACGTGAATTATCTCGATTATCTCAAAACCTTTGTAGGTAAAATCGCAATTAGTGGACCCCGGTTGAGGTCATGTGGTACCCATGATAAATGGGGCCCTTGGCTATAAGGAATAGTCTTACTTTATATCTCTGTTGTCCCGTTGTCCTCAATATTGCGTCGTACCTCTGGCCTGTCTGTACAAGGAGGGCTAGATCCAGCCGATTTGCTGTAGGGGTTGGTTCTGGGGTACCTGGCTTCCTAAACTAGCTAAACATGCACCCAATCCTTGTAGAATGTTAGCTGGCAGTGTTCAGAAGCTGTAGCAGTTTAGTGATAGTACCACAAAGAAAGCTTGGAAGGAAGTGTATTAGTCCGAAGGAAAGTCGATAGATCCCACAGACAGAAATACCCAGATAGATAGAAGTAGAATAAGTATTAAAGTAGAAACTGAAGTTGAAGTTAAAGTTGAAGTTGAAATTGAAGGTCTGTAAGAAGGATTAGTGTAAGCCACACATATAAACAGCCTTAAGCGATAGGTAAGCCATGTAAGAGAATAATTATATTTAATATTAGACACTCACCTTTAGGTGTAGGGCGACCTTTTTGTAGGAATCACAGTCAAAGATTATATAAAATCCACCGAATGGTGTAGAAATCACAAAGATTTATCAACTAATTCTTTAGACTGGTTTCACAGTTTTTTTTCTTTTAGCTCAAGTCAAATCCTAGATACACTAGAGAAAATAGCACATGCTACCACAAAGTTGAGCAGATTAAAACTGATAAAAGGAAGTTCCCAAAATGGTGGGAAGTCAATGGAAGGTCTTGACTATTAAAGACTAGCAGGACAAAGTCTGGTAAGAGTGTGGCCCCTCAGTAAAAGAAGAATGTGACACTCCATAAAAGTGAATGTAAACAAAAACAAATAATAATTAACCTATATTTAAAACCATCAGATATGTAAAAGAGTTATGTGTACTATTTCTTGTAGCAACAGGCATTTCTTTGGGTTCTAAAGTATTCATTAAAAGTAATCATTCTAACAAAATAATAGGAAAGGTTAGAATAGGGTTAAAAGTAGAATAAGCTACAAAATTAGAAGTCTTACGATTCATACAACGGTTTCTGTAAGTAAAACAAATCCAAAATAGAATAGGCCTAGATTATAAAGTAGATTAATGTAGAATAGGTTAGATTAGAATAGAATAACTTAGAATAGGGTAGAATAGATTAGGATTAGATTAGAATAACTTAGAATAGATTTAGGATTAGATTAGAATAACTTAGATTAGGGTAGAATAGATTAGGATTAGATTAGAATAACTTAGAATAGATTTAGGATTAGATTAGAAGTTAAATTAAATCATAAATAAAAATAAAGTTGTGTATTGTTTACTAGCTCTGCTATTTTAACTTGGCTACGATATTTTGACCCGTAACACTGTGTCATAGGGTTCAAAATGGCCGCGTCCTCTGTTAGGCGTATCGGACCTCTCTCTTGCTCCGTATAGTAATCAAAGTATGTGGTAACTTCATAGTGGTAACCAAGCATATAATGAGTTTCAATACCAAACTAATATATAGGCAACACAATTAACATAAAATATTTGGTAAATAATTACAGTGATCTGACTTTTTCGAAGTTTGGAAGTTGCGTACCTTATAAGGGTTAAAAAAAAACGTTTCTGTGTAAATGTGTTTAATTTTATTTATATTGTTTTGAATGTTCCTGGAAAATATGAATGAACCTCATTTCATTCAGCCAGTCGTTTGTTTGTCGTATTCAACGTAATGAATGGAAGTGAAATAACTACAGAAAACCAACCGATGCAGGTAGTAGTTGCATTCAGTCTCTCTGAGGATATCATAACAAACAACGACAAACCCCATTGTACATACAAACATACTAAATTATATCAAATTAAACACGGCCACAGTTAATTTAGATAATGAGGTCTCGCTATAACTCTGCTTTGAGATATCTTCCTGTTTCAATGTTATTTTAATAATTAGTTAATTAGTCAGCCTGCCCACTTTTAATAAAACGTACATTTAACTGAGAATTTAAGATAAAATTGTGAATGTCTGGTTATATGGAGAATCATTATATGATTAAATAAAGAAGAGGCTAAAACGACAAACAGTATGAATTAAATTTATGATTTTTTAAATAAATTGCAAATATACAAGTTTTATAAAAACTTTTTTTGAAGGATAGTGAAGATATTTTGGAAACTATTAGAGAATTGGTTAAGTGGCTGGTTTCTATTTGAACCTGTGTTTATAATTTTATCATTGTATAAATATATCTAGTAAGTCAACGCTTATAAAGACAAAGATTTTATTATGCTCGTCACATAGCGGTTCCAAGCGGACAGTAACGCAAATTAAAAAAAGTCATAAGCAGAAACAGTTTTCTAGATGTCGGTAAAAGAAGTTGCAATTGTTTGTTCAACCGTACAACGTTGTCATTCTACGAATGTTTTGGATCGTACATCATAGAAATAATATAGAAGACCAATATAAACATAACATTTAAGCAGAAATTGAAACCTACTGTGCATAAAAACGCGTCTCTGCGCCTGACATCGCAAAATAGTGTGTCTAGAAGCTTGCGCAATATGCATGACTTGTCCCTGTAGTGTTGCCAAATATATTGAACATACCTAACAGAAAAGAATTTTAAATTAATTAATTTTTAAATTATAGGATTTAAACAGTTTATATCTATGAAATATCGCCACAAAATAACTTATAAACTTTTAATTAATCAACTAATAATATTTATGTGTAATTACATTCCCAAAAATATATACAAATACCGTATTAATGTCATTAATACCGTATTTTTAATGTTCAATAAGCGATTCACCTACAAATTCAATATTGACCTGGCAATAGCACTAAAATCCGGTGTTTCAAGGCTATATGACGCTGCCCTTACAGGACCGTTTGTAGTTTATTATTTATGCCGCGTTTGAGAATCCACATCGGATGCATCTGAGATGTAGTAAGTAGTAAATCTTTGATCACGTGATGCAGTATACGTAAATGTAATGGGACAGATGTGTCCGATGTGGATAAAAAACGCTCGAAATGTAAAAAATGCATCCGATGTAGATTCTCAAACGCGGCATTAATTACACGATGAAAGTGGCATTTTATTTTTAGTTTTGTGTAGTGTTTAGTCAAATCCTAGGTACAATAAAAGACATTTTTACATTGGCTAATGAAAATGTAATCAATGTATTAGGCAGCTGTTATATTTATTACAAGATTTATGTCTGCAAATCTAAACCTACCTAAGAATTATAATTATGTAAATAGAGAGCTGTATATTTATATACAGGCTGCCCAGCGACGGGAAGACATTATCGATATCGGTTTTAAGGCATTTTAAAACATAAACCCGATCTCAACAATCTTAGGAACTCTTCTGTCACTCGATATTTTAATCGGTACTTCCTCTTCGCTTTTTGGCTGACACAACAATTATTTACATTTCTTCATTCCTTACCGCGTTCGAACCAGTAAGGTTTAAAGAAATTAAAAAAAAAACCTACTTTAAAAATAAAGATGTTAATGATTTTCTTATGGATCCCATCTTCAGATCTTGACTTAATGTATATAAAACTGTTTCCTTTTCTAACAAAAAGAATCCTAGAAATCGGGCAACGTGGTAAAGAATTATCGCTCAACATACATAAAAAAATATTTCAACGAATTGAGAATATCCTACCATTTTTAAGTATGTTAAAAAAAAATGTTAATAAAGTAAAAAGTAGGGCATGAACATATATTATAAAGTATATAAAATGATAGATAAATCCAGTTTAGAAGGTATTATAAATAAACTGTGGAAATATCGAGAATCTCGATTTTGAATCGGAAAAATATCCTACGCAATTTAGTATGAAAGCTGATCAAAATGAAACACATGAACGACAAACTGTTATTGACAACTTTCTTCAAACGTTTTCTATTTTTCCGAAAACTAACTAGATAGTTCGAAAATCATTTCCTTCGTTAAAACGCCTCTTGTTCCGAAAAAGGTACACGCCTGTCAACATTCATCGTTCATTAAAAAAGTGGTAGATACAAAACGCTTCGTATTGTAAGGCCAAAATATATTTAGAAATCGAAATAGTCATATAAACAAAAAAATCATATGAGTGAGATAACTACCAAATTAATGATTTACAAGTTTATTCCTATTATTTATAAAATAGGTTTGCAATGTGCTGGTGTGGAATGTTATCATCGACTAAAAACTTTAAATCTTTGTATTAAATTGATCGAAAACAAACTATAAATTGGTCTAGGCTATATAGAATGTTTCTAGTAAGCACCAACTAATTTTTATTATGGAACCGAAAGACCCTTTTAAAAGGGTTCAAAATTAAAATAAAATATGTACCAATTTTTTAATTTACATTGAAAATGGTAACATGAAAGGTTTTCTGTCTAACAACTCATAGTCTCGGCTGTCAAAATGTAAAAAAATATCGAACATAATATTCCTGGGCCCTATTTTGCACTCCCCAGATTAAATTTAGTTGTAGCAAATGATATTATCAAATAAGATGTCAAATCACAAGCAAAATCTCGTGACTACAGTACTAATGATTGCCTGTTTGGAAAAGTATCTTTATTAGTAAATATTTATATGCATAGTTATATTTAAATGCGCGAGTGTAATGTTAAGTATAAACAAAATCCGCCCATTATGTATATACGTTTAGTTATCGACCATAGTAGATAGGCAATTTGTTATTGTTTTAAGTTTTACCGTAGGGAGAGAGAAAATCAATATTAGGATAAATGGTCCAGCTCCTTTCTGGTTACGTAGGTACCTAAAAAGTATTTTAGTTTTTGGTTAAGTAATTAATTATTGTAACAGTGATTTTCTTGTGATAATACCTAATTTAGATTGTGGATTAAAGTTTTGTATATCATTTCGCTGTTTAATAATAAACGTAGTCAAAACCGGAGCACGTGGTTTTTCTGGAAAGTATTTTTAAAATCACAAGCAAAATCTCATGACTACTGTACTAATGATTGCCGAAAATTAACTAATTCATATTTTATGCCATATCTTTCTTAATAAGGACTGTCAGAACCATATTTACCTTAACTTGAAATTTTTTTAATCGTTTTTTGTATAGAATCATCTCTAAAAATGTATGATTGAAATGTGTGAACTATTTGTTCGATCAATAAAAAACTTGCACCGGTCCTGTTCGCGCAAGCACCGTTATACGCATGAGCTCCGACACACTATTTTCTCCTTATGGTTTCATTTTTGATATATGGAATCGGCTTTCTATACTATTTCTATGTCGTACATCGTCTCTATTTCGCTCTATTTTAACAAAACTGGCAACTATCAAATAATAGTTTACCAGCTTTATAATTGCAATTTATTAGTTGCTTAGATGATCTTTAAGTTGGTGGTCTACCATATCACGCATATTTCATGTTTGGCGTGAATTCAAACCATCGATAGGTATTTAACATTTTTGTCTTTAGTAGGTAAATCATTAATTTTGTCATTCATGTTCGTATAAATATGATGAAAATAATAAAATCGTATGAATGTGTGTTATCCAGGATCGTAATTTACGAAATTATACTTATTGTTTTTAATAGAATGTAGGTAGGTAGTTTGGATAAAAAAATTGGTAATATAAAATAATATTATTATAATTAATAAAAGATTTTCAAATAAACTAAGTACCAGCCCCTTACAATAATTATTAGCTTTCTTGGAGAAAAGAACTAGACGTGCAGAGGTTGTTTATTAATAAAATTTATAAATGTATTATTATTAAAGATTTTCTTAGGTATAATAAGTAGGTACATTAAAAATATAAGGAAAATGAGGAATTAATTTATTTATGTATTTTGCACTTTTTTTTACTGGCTTGAAGTTTCCTCGTTTTCTTTGCCGCTTCTAATTTGGATCGGTTCTTATAATATTTGAAAATTTGAGTTGCAATTATTAAATCTAACATATGCTGTCTATGTTCCACACAGTTACTGTTTTATTATGTATTTATTAGTATTTCTAGACCGTGATGGCTAGTACTTTATGCGATTTCTGTAATTGTAATTTAGGTTAGAAATTAGAGACCTTCGTCAAGCACCATGTTTTATTGAATGCACTTCATCTCTCGCTGGCTTGTCAGCTGTCATGCGAGTGTTGTAATCGCTAACATTTACATACCTATGTTACATTCTAACAGTTACTATTACAATTACACCATTCTGGCAATAGTGATGGTGGACATTTTAGGCCAGATAGCACGTTTGGATTATCAGTTTTATAAAATATGAGTAACTTGGTGTTCGTCATTCAAAATATTTTCTTTTTCTACGAAATAATTTTGACACTCATCGCATTTAATTTTTTTTATTAAGTATCCGGCAAATTACATGCTGAAACATTCTTCTAATCTTACAGGAAGCGTCTTCACTAATAAAATATCGACTTTAGAACTCTTATTGTATTCCTCATTATCTGTATCTTCATCATTATGAGACACTATTAAAAACGTTTAAAGCATTACCAGACCCCAGGAGACTTTGTTCTTCGTCCTGATTTGTTCCCAAATTTGCTTTAAGTGGAGACCTCATAAAATTATGAACAATATTTAGTTTAAAAGCTGCTTTAAAACCCCCATCAGGGGCTCGATTCTCGAGATCATTGGAAAATTTTCCCATGGGAAAAGATTTCACTACTTATATTCCCATGGTAATAGGTTATGCAATTCTCGAACTTGTCGGAATAGACATTCCCATGGAAATAATAGTTTCACGTATGTCTGATATTAAGTTCACTAATATTTCGAAATAACCAATAACATTAAAGACATTTTAAAATTTACTGTTGGTATTATTTGTATTTGTTGTGGTTTTTGGGTAACCGATTACCTGCCAAGCCTCTGCGCTGGAGCAGATGCCGTGCCGAGCAATCGCTAGCTTGACCGAGGACAAGTGAAAATATTCGATTATGTATAATTAAAACTTATCGAATTATTTTTAGTTTTTCTTTTCACATAGGTATTGAAAAAAGAAAAAGTAGCTTTTGTATAGAAGAGCAACGAAAGTTTCGAGAAACTAAGAAATTCTTTCGTTAACGGAAATAATAAAAATTTTCGAAAAGGTCTTATTAAATTTACTACAAATTTCTTAATTTGTGTTACCTATTTGCCAATCCCTTAGCAGCTCCCACAATTTCTAACTAATTTAAGAAAATCAGTTTCTTAGTGAAAGAGAGGTAAAAATAATATACCCACATAAATAAAATATATATATGTATGTGTGTGTGTGTGTGTGTGTGTGTGTGTGTGTGTGTGTGTGTGTGTGTGTGTGTGTGTGTGTGTGTGTGTGTGTGTGTGTGTGTGTGTGTGTGTGTGTGTGTGTGTGTGTGTGTGTGTGTGTGTGTGTGTGTGTGTGTGTGTGTGTGTGTGTGTGTGTGTGTGTGTGTGTGTGTGTGTGTGTGTGTGTGTGTGTGTGTGTGTGTGTGTGTGTGTGTGTGTGTGTGTGTGTGTGTGTGTGTGTGTGTGTGTGTGTGTGTGTGTGTGTGTGTGTGTGTGTGTGTGTGTGTGTGTGTGTGTGTGTGTGTGTGTGTGTGTGTGTGTGTGTGTGTGTGTGTGTGTGTGTGTGTGTGTGTGTGTGTGTGTGTGTGTGTGTGTGTGTGTGTGTGTGTGTGTGTGTGTGTGTGTGTGTGTGTGTGTGTGTGTGTGTGTGTGTGTGTGTGTGTGTGTGTGTGTGTGTGTGTGTGTGTGTGTGTGTGTGTGTGTGTGTGTGTGTGTGTGTGTGTGTGTGTGTGTGTGTGTGTGTGTGTGTGTGTGTGTGTGTGTGTGTGTGTGTGTGTGTGTGTGTGTGTGTGTGTGTGTGTGTGTGTGTGTGTGTGTGTGTGTGTGTGTGTGTGTGTGTGTGTGTGTGTGTGTGTGTGTGTGTGTGTGTGTGTGTGTGTGTGTGTGTGTGTGTGTGTGTGTGTGTGTGTGTGTGTGTGTGTGTGTGTGTGTGTGTGTGTGTGTGTGTGTGTGTGTGTGTGTGTGTGTGTGTGTGTGTGTGTGTGTGTGTGTGTGTGTGTGTGTGTGTGTGTGTGTGTGTGTGTGTGTGTGTGTGTGTGTGTGTGTGTGTGTGTGTGTGTGTGTGTGTGTGTGTGTGTGTGTGTGTGTGTGTGTGTGTGTGTGTGTGTGTGTGTGTGTGTGTGTGTGTGTGTGTGTGTGTGTGTGTGTGTGTGTGTGTGTGTGTGTGTGTGTGTGTGTGTGTGTGTGTGTGTGTGTGTGTGTGTGTGTGTGTGTGTGTGTGTGTGTGTGTGTGTGTGTGTGTGTGTGTGTGTGTGTGTGTGTGTGTGTGTGTGTGTGTGTGTGTGTGTGTGTGTGTGTGTGTGTGTGTGTGTGTGTGTGTGTGTGTGTGTGTGTGTGTGTGTGTGTGTGTGTGTGTGTGTGTGTGTGTGTGTGTGTGTGTGTGTGTGTGTGTGTGTGTGTGTGTGTGTGTGTGTGTGTGTGTGTGTGTGTGTGTGTGTGTGTCGCATAACTCATGAACCGATACACAGAAAAACACCAAATTTTAAACTTAAGCTTTATTCCAGCGTTTAATTAACTAATTAAATTTTGGACAGAGTCGGAACATCTGGGGGGGATACTTTATGGGTGGTCATTTTTATATTTTATGAAATTTATCTGTTATTTACGTTTCGAGAAGAAAATTTTTCAAATAAAAGTTACTTCTAATAGAATATCTATAATTTTTGTTTTACCCAAAATTTTCCTAAAATGGTCCGTATTCGAGAAATTTGAAAAAATGTAAAAAAAATATTTTTTTATAAAAATTGTTCAAATAAAAGTTGTTTGTAATATAATTCTCTATAATTTTTGTTTTATACATAATCTCTCTAAAATAGACCGTATTCGAGATAATGTGTATATTTAGAATTTTGAAGAAAACTCAAAAACGGATAAAGAAAATGACATTAAATTTTAAACTTAAGGTTTATTTCGGCCTGACGTGACATGATTAGATTTTTGACAAAGTCAGAACATCTAGGGGGTACTTTATGGGAGGGCGTTTTTATATTTTATGAAATATATCTGTTATTTATGTTTAGAGAAGAAAATTGTTCAAAAAAAGTTACTTCTAATATTATTATCTATAATTTTTTTTTATGTTAAAATTTCCTGAAATGGTCCGTATCCGAGAAATTTGACAAAATGTGCAAAATTCTGATTTTTATGAAAATTGTTGAACTAAAAGTTGTTTGCGATATCGATCTCTATAATTTTTGTTTATACATGATTTTTCTAAAATGGACCGTAATGGAAAAGTGCTAAATTTAAATTTTTCAGTATTTTCGTTTTCAATGAATATCTATAGAAAAATGTTTCGAGGTAGATGTATGTGTACAATGTATATATTTAGTTTATCCTCTAAACATTTATAGAGATGCTGCAATAGGTTGTACAAAATAACCGGAAAAAGCCTATAAAAACTAGATAGGAAAGTCATGTGTTGGACACATCAGATTTTTTAGTATGTTAAATATAGCCTATATCCTATCCAGTAAAATAATACAGATCAGTGGTTTAGGTAAACTCATAATAACTACTACTTAACGAAAACAAAAATGACGGTGCGAATGAAAATGTCATTCAATGTCAATTTAACCTCCGCTTATCGCTTAACGAATAGTGGTGCGAATGGCCCTTATTACCCTTGATTATACATTTACTATCATTCACCTCTACAGTTTTCAATTTTCCAGTAATTTTATTAATGTATTAATATGTTATTTTTTATATTATTAGATTTGTCCCGTTGTAATACCTACAAATTGAAACCAACTCATATATCTATTAAAACAACTGAGTTTAAAAGTTGTTTAAAAACAAACAATGAGGATATTAAAACTTCTTGGAATTCCAACTTGAGGAATCAATAAACAACTCCGAAGTCGGTGATCCCTCGAGATTTTTGAGATAATTCTTTACCTTATCTCAAAATAATTTATTTGAACACATACTGATGCCACTAAAGTAGAACAAATGGTTGGCTTAGTATGCTAAAAAGCCATCTTGTAAAGAATGGAACAGAGTTTATCTGCATTTACGATTTCTAAATTGGTAGTTCGAAAATTAAATTAGACTTTTAGAATTTTTCAGTAAAGCAAACGAAATGAAGTCATTACACTGAGCAAAATTAATGGTACCTGAATATTCTGTGTTTAGAACAGTATATATTTCTTTTATTTATCATAAACCACTGTAAGGAGTACAGTAGTGCGACTGAACGGAGGTAGGTCATGATGGCAGGCAATTCAGATCCTCCTGATAAAAAGTGATAAAATTAAGATAATGAAATAATTTATCTGTGGCGCAACTGTAGAATTATTGAGTGTTTGCAAAAATATATTGTGATTTATTCGTGAATCACCCTGTAACAGTAAATATTTTAAAATGTCTTTTTTTATGAACATCTGACCAAAAATTATATTAAACTTTTATATACATTAAGTCAATCTATCTCTTCAGTTTGAAGAAAAAATAACTAAAATTAGCAATTCTCCACTTTAACGCCCTGTATCTCAAAAACTAGTCATAGTATCGGATTTAAAATTCATACTTTTTAAAACGACATTAAAATTATTATATATTAAGAAAAGGGTTACATTTGACGGGGGAAATTTTAGAATACAGGGTGTTCGTGATTTTTGTACTTTTCTTAATATAGAATACCTTCCAACAAATAAATCACCTTGTATATTTTGAAGCTTAAAGGTAGATCTGTTTAAGTGATATTATCTTTCCCAAAATTCAACTCATAAGTACAGGGTTTTCAATTAATCGTTAAAAAAAATAATTTTATGTTGTGATATTCTCTATTAAACACCCTGTATAAGAAATGTTTACTGTGCAATATTTTGTCGTCAAAATACCATATTGAGTAGTACTTTTTAAAAATATACTTCTCTGACCGCACAGTAGAATTAGTGTGATTTTACAAAAAATTACCGTCATACATTTGTGAATTACCCTCTAATTATATATATATATTTTTAATTGTACGTATGTTCTAATCTGTTACTAAAACTCATAGTAAACGTGTGTATGCATCAGAAATTCAATCGAGCTCACAAATAAAAATTCTCAAAAACTGGGCAATTTTTAACTAGTCATAGAATTGAGTTGGGCTCATCGACACTTTTGGTTACTAGGATGACTACAACAACATATTGGAGTTTCAGAAAATTTGACGGGTCGCCACTTTGCATAAGAAAAGTGCGGGGTCCTTTATTTAAAATCGATCGTGTGTTCACATTACACACTTTTATTAACTTAGCCATTACTTTAATATTTATTACAGAAACTATAAAAAACTATGAAACTAATTTGTAAAAAAAGTAACTATATTGTATAAATAAATTTACAAATTAGGTTTACCCTTTAAAAAGCACATTTTCTTTTTTCGTTTTTTTGGTACTTCTAGTATTCAGAGGACTGGACTTAGCTTTATGTTTTTGAGAGACCGCATTCAATTTTTTTATCTTTTCAGCCTTTGAACTTTTCTCCTCTGATTCTTCTTTACTAGTAGTTTTCTTCTTCGCTTCCAGATCTCTCTTCTAATTCATCTATTGAATATGATTTTCGACCATCTACATCTAAATCTTTTTCTCTGGCGGTTTTCTGATATTGTCTTAAAATATTTATTCTTTCTCGATCTTCCTTAGAAAGATCATCGCTTAAAGACAGGCTTTTTTTCCTAAGCTCCTTTAATTTATTAGTATCTTTAACCAAAGCTCATTTTTATTTAGATATGTAGCGAATTCTACCAATACTGGAGCGTTTTCAGATTTTTGGTTTACTCAAAAAATATACTTTTATTTTATCACGTCTCAAATTAAATCATGGACGGTTTCCTGTCCATCTACATAAAATAAAAATCATAGACTTTCCTCCTTGTATTTGCAATAATACGTTGGTTGGAGACGCCAATCACCTTTTCGTTAAATGTCAAAATTATGCATTACAAATATCTGTGCTACATAAATCTTTAATCTCTTCTAGTAAATTGACATCTTTTCTGACATGCACCGATAAACATATCCTAGATATTTTTATTAAATTTATACGGGATACTAAATTAGGTATTTGAGATACCTTCTTTTATTCCTTTCTTTTCTTTATTCCGTTTTTATTATTTAAACATTCTATGGCAAATGGACACCGTTCGAAGCAATATATCTAACACACACTCACATATTTAAAAATTCTAATTATATTTTCCATGAAAAAGCTTGTAAAAGTACCATCAAAGCCATTCCTATGCCGTACTTTTCATCACAATGAGATGTGACATTGATTACTGTTATTAGGTCCTGCTTCTTAGAACTCCAATTTGTAGGGAGGGTCAATTTATGCAAATATTTCAATTTCTTTTAGTAGGTAATTTCCTCGCAGGTTGATGATGGTGCTAACGATTTAAAACGGATTCATCGTCTTTTAATTTACAAATTATCTTTGCACTTGTTCAGCGAATTGTTTATATCCTTTTAAGGCAACTTGATTGAGAAAAATGTTAAAATTAAGTCATAAACCAAAAGTAAACTATAAATCGGTCATTAAAATAAATAAAAAGTGATTATTTATATGGTACAGTGGCGATTAATAATGAAATGTGTCTTGTAAATTATTTTTCTATAACTAGTCGTTATTTTGTCTACTTGTTCAAATGGGAAAATAAATTAACTGAATATTTTCAACATTTAAAGTTACATATTCTTCAGTGACAAAACTAAAATAATTAAAGTTTCTGTAAAAACGGAAAAATTACATAGAATAAAATAAAATACATTGTAACGGGTAAGACACATCTTTAATATCGTTATTTTTTAAACATTTCTTTTGTCCTATTTTTACTTTCCTATCTCTAAACAGATATGGAAAGTATACGTTTTAGGGTCCCCTGAATCCTTTTCGACTATTTTGCAAATATGTTTCTTTCTCTCTCTCTCTCTTTCTTTCTCTCTCTGTGTGTGTGTGTTTTCAATTTTTTAAGAAAATTGTTCAAATAAAAGTTGTTTGTAATATATTTCTCTATAATTTTTATTCTATACATAATTTCTGTAAAATGAAACGTATTCAAGATATTTGAGAAACGGTGTAAATTTCGAATCTTGTAGAAAACTCAAAAACGGATAAATGTAATAAATATAATATAATAAATAATATGTAATAAAGAAAACTCTTTAAAGATGATCCAAGCTTTCGGAAATTTAATTACTTATTTCCATCTTCAGGGAATCTATAAAATGTGTGGTGTGTCTTCATAAGAACTTAATATTATTAAGAGAGTGAGTTACTTACATCTTTGTGAGGATGAATTACTAATGATGTTAAATATGTTAAATGTTATGATTGTGATGCACATATAGAACTTCTATTACATAGTTGTACAATATACGTTAAAATTCAGTTACATAGAATTATGTCAAGTTTGAAATTTAACTGTTATGTCAAATTTTATGTCATTCGTTGTTTATGTATACAAGTGTGTTAGATTAAATATAGAAATTACTAATAAGGAACTTGGTTAAGAAAATTACTTTGTACCTAAATTATTATTTAATAAATGTTTCTTGATTAATTATTTCATCATCAACAAAACTGTCACTAATTGTTGTGATGAATGAAAGGATGTTGTATAATTATTTCATCAAAAACAATACTGTCACCATTGTTATGATGAAAGGTTGAATAATAAAAGTTTTTAATCAGACTTGTATTATAAAAGGTGGTCATTTAAAAGTTAGATTTCATCTGTAATAATACTGTCACTATTATTGTGATGAAGGGTTGTATTGGTGTTGAGTAAGTATGAGTAAATAGCACTTAGATGTTT